>JAYDZK010000268.1:1777710-1805685 GCA_034509185.1 Euphonia xanthogaster
ATATTTATTTTTATTACAGGATTTCTCATTTAAAGGTATTGTCACTGAAATCCAGGGAGGTTTCACCAGTGAAGTGGGAAAAGGCTTGACTGATACAACATAGCTTGAAAACTCATCACTCCATACAGAACCTGAAAATTCAGTGTATTTTGAGGAGACATCAGGAATGGTATAATTCCTAATAATTATTATAATTATGCTAAAAGCAGTTACTCCAATCAAAACTCTTCCAGGATGATGGCCTGACCCACAGCTTGGCATGTGAATGGAAGTTGCACAGACCACTGGCATTTCTATGTTTGCTCATGTCCCTGCAGTTATTTTCTTTATAAATTTCTATTTTCTGTTTTTCTATTTTTTTCTATTAATTTCTATTTTTTTGTTTCTTATAACATTTTCTTTTCTACATCCCTGGACTAAATGTGGGGGAATTCAATGGAAATAGTGGAAAAGTTTATGATTAAAAATATTTTTAATTACTCTGTGCTACCTTTCAAGATCTCACACCTCTTTTGATAGAATTTTTGGGTTTTAATGAACATTAATCATGAAAGAATGTGGGTCAGATTAGAATCTAGAATCCTGCACACATAGCCTGACCTAAAATCTATTTGTTTACATTCACATTTTACTATCTAAGTTTCAGCTCTTTTAAACACTAAATGAAATGTTTACTTGAACAGAGTAGAGCTTGCATTTCACACTCCCGATCTGAATAAGAGCACATACCAGTCTTCAATATTTGCATACAAGCTAGGCTTGTTTATACTGATTAATTAGCAAACTTGTTAGAAGGGACTATTTTATCCCACTCTTTTATTGCCACATTTTCTTAAGCAAGAAATCCTTGGCAATCTTGGAAAATAATGTTAAAAAATGTTTGTTTTATAGCTGTAATTCTCCCTTAGAGTGCATCACATTGCCTATGCAACTGATGGAAAGTGAACCTGCTCCTTGGTGTCCCAGCAGCCTCCACCACAGCTATTTCTGACTCTGCCCAAATTGATGGAGCTGTTTTAGCCACAGATTTTAGCTAACATGGAGTCAGAGTGCTCTAGAACTGTGTGACTCTGGAGCCAAATTCTCAATCTACTGACAGCAGCTGCTTCCATAAAATTCCCAATGCCTGGCAACTGTAGAAGTCATGGCCAAAAAAAAAAAAAAAACTGGAGCAAGAGAATGCAATGCAGAAAGCAATAGCAAATAGAACACATTTAATCTTTTCTTCTAGAGAATAAGTACCAGGGAAAAAATAGCCTTTGATGCTGAGAGCTCCCCAGAAATAATCTGCACTGAGTGTTGGAGAGTTATATGGGTCATGTCTAATCATCTCTTCTTGCTATTGGAAAAAAAAAAAAACCTAACAAAAATAGGTGTCTGACACTGTAGGAAATCATGGTCTAAAGCTTCCCAAGTGGTACAGATGATATACAATCAGGGGACTATCAAACAATGCAAAATAAGAAATCAGGTGATGCTGTAATGGATCCCAGATTCAGCAATCACATCAAACACAATTCCTTTAACTGTGGGAGGCTGTGTAACCATGAGAATAAACTGCTTTTCAGACATAATGCTTCTCGTTTTATTCACAGAGGTAGAAAGTTCCAGCTCTTGCTGACTACTGGGAACAAAACCTCATCTTAACATTCTTGTTATTTATTGCTCCTTTTGGATGTTGATGAACGGTTCTCTGGATTATATAATTCTGGATTAATACCTCAGAATCACAAAATGCTCTATGTATATGATTCTATTATGTGAAAGACAACTGATTTTCCATGGCAAAATTTGGAAATGGCAGCTCCCAAAGCCAACCATGATGGCATTGTTTGAGGAAAAAGTTAACAGCTAACCAAGACTCTGGGTTGGACAAGTTATGCCTTGAAGGGCTGGAGTGATTCTTGGCTCAATAATTAAAAAACAAAAAAAAGACAAGTAGAGTTTTTTCACCTTGTAGCAAGGAGTGAGCAAAGGAAAAAAAAATCATGACAGTGAATCAATTACACAAAATTACCCATAGATACCCATGCCTGTAGAGCAGCAGTCAAATATGACCCTGTTGGCAGAAAATATCACAACACCCTCAAAGGCAACCATTGATTGCCTTTTCTAGATCAGATTTTTGCACTGAGCTGTCTGAAGGGGCCCTTCTAATTCAAGGCATAACACAACAAACTGAAATAAGGGATGCCATTCACCAGAACTAATTGTCTCAAAGTCAGTCAGAAAAAACTCAAAGCTCATCCTGGGAACTCTGACTAAAGAGAGCATATTTCTAAATTGACAGAAGTCTCATGCATCTCCACTGCTTGGTTACCCACAATGAAATTCAGTCAGGTACTCACCCCCACTTTCCATGGAAAATTCAGTAGCAAAAGTAGACTCCCAGGAAGATAATTGATTTTATTCTTTGTATTTCTAACAGGAAAAAAAAAAAGTTTCATTCTTCAAAACTACTAGATCAGACAAGCAAGCTGAAAACCCTAAAAAAATAAAAATTTGATTTTTTTTCTAAACCAAATTATTTTATGCCCATATAGATCCATGTTCTTTACTTCCGTCTTTGGCCTGATTTTGTATTGTGCAGCTTGGAGGAGAACCAGGCTAAACTATTACAGTGAAAACTCCAATCCTACCTCACAGTGAATTTGATCCATCCTTTTGACTCCTCATTATTTCAGGTATTTCTTGCAGAATATACTGACATGAAAGTTATTAGGCAGCACAGAGGGTTTATTATTCAGAGAATCTGGAAACTGTTAACTGGTAGGAAGCTGAGGAGTTGATGCAACTGCCTGCTCTAAGCTAAGTGAGACCAAGCCAGACTGCCTGGGGCTTGAACATCTCCAGATGGGGCTTGAAAATCTCCAAAACTCCACAGCCTCCCTGGAAAACCTGTTCCAATAATTAATTATCTCCTAATCAGGGTGTTTTCATGCACACCTGATCCAAGCCACTCCCATTTCCATGCATGAGCACTCCCTGCTTCTCCCTCTGCACCTCAGCTAAGATCCTGCCTTCATTTTCCTGCTCACTTCTTAGGTATTGGCCTTGTTTTTTTTTTGTCTGTTAAAGGATGTAAAATTTGCATTTGGTCAGACTGCAACAGAATAACTGCCAATAAATCCCAATAGCGGAAATTGCACCGCATTAAGTTTTACTTTCTTACACAGTGATATTTCTGAGTATTTTGTACAAAGATGTTTGCATTTTAGAAGTAATTAATCAAGATTCAAATAAAATTTAAAAAAGGATGGGGAGGGACAGCAAAATATTATTTCATTTGAGTGATAGACCACAACTAAAGACTAAGTTAACCTACTTTCAGTTTCCCCATTACACATTTCCCTAGCTGGCATCAGCATTCCTGCTCATACTGTGACACCAGTAGCTGTGGAAAAAAAGAAAATAGATCTTTAAACCTGGACAGAAACCAGGACTATGGCATAACCTTGCCTTAAATAATATCCCTATAATTAACAAGGCAAAAATACAGAAACTCCATGACAAAGAGGAGGGAGATGGGCTTCCGAAATGAACTTTCACAAACATTTTCAGTTATTGGAAAGGGTTCATCCCTCAGCATCCATTCCAGGAACTTTTCTTTTTCCATGGAATTGTGAAGAACATCTCAGGAGCATTGCTGCTCCTGGAGCCTCCTTTGGAGGCCAATGGAAGCCTTGCCAAGCTTTTGCTGCTCTTTTACTTCTTACATGCTTCAAAACTCATTGCAGTCACATTCCCTTGGCAAATATCATACAGTTTATTAACTATTACTCCATCAATATTTCCTGCCTTTTTTTTTTTTTTAATGAGAGAAAAGCATGCTTGAGCCTGCAGGTAAATCTGAATTAAATTTTTCAAATATCAAAGCTCTAATAAAGAAGTGGTTCTTTAGCAGCCATTAAATAATTAAAGGGCTGCAGCAGAAGTTTCAAATGGCTCTTGTCAATGCTTGATAACTTATTTTCACATCAAAACTCTAAATCATAGGCAATATGCATTTCTACTGACATTTTAGGACAGATTGTAAAGTTCTAAGGCCACTTTGAGGAAGTGAAAGAAAACATACTGCATTAATAAAGAAGGAAAATTAAAATATTTAGTTTTGGGTTAGATTCTATAGATTTAGAATGCATGCAACTTGATGCAACTTCCTTTAGGTTTGCCCACTACACTGTAAATCAAATTATTTGGATCAAACCAGAATAGACAGCAGGTTTATCACCACATATCTGTGCAAATTTTTCCTTAGGCACTGCAGCCCAAAGCAGCCTGACTGCTGTGAAACTGATGAAGAATTTTATCCTTGGAGAATGGAACACTCTGATCCATCTCTGTAGCTCAGTGAGATGAGCCAGCAGAGGAGCAAGTACAGCATTTATAAACTCAAGAACACCTGACTCTCCCAGAATCATGGGAACTGTAAATTCCCTCCCTCTTTGGGGGAATTAATCCTTCCCAATCCTGGGCTGCAAAAAAAATCTGTGTTCTGGTGATTTCTCAGCTCACTGGCTGAGAACAGCTTTTTGTGAGGAGTTTTTGAATGATTTCAAGAGAGGACTTCTGAGCTGCTTTAAACAATGTGATTTATTTTTATTATTTTTTATATAGGTAGGAAAAGCAAGTTCAGCTCACATTTTCACTGCAGAGTTTAGAAAGTCGCAAGACTTCTAGTTACAATATTTTTTAAAGATTTATTGACTAATAAAATGCTACTAACAAAAATATTTCTGGTTTTGCCTTAATCTTTAAATATTTTATTTAATAGACTCATGTTACAGCATAAGTTCTTAGTTAATTATGTTATGACACAAACTTACAGAATCACATTTTAAATGTCTTGCTTACTTTTTAAAGTATTTCTATTTTTTCTATGTCTCAAACTCTAAACTTTGCTTTACTTAACATGTCTCTACTTTAAACTATAAATCTACATTCTCACTTCCAACACCTAAGTTCAAAACCACAAACCCCAAAACCCACAAACAAATACCCACCAAAACCCACAAACACCAAAACCTACAAACACCAAAAAAACCCACAAGCAAACACCAAAAAACAACAAACAAACAAAACCCAAAACCCACAAACTCACACCCACCAAAAACCACAAATACCACACACCAAAAACACCAAAAACCACAAACCCAAACAAACACCAAAAACCCACAAACACCAGAAAAACCCACAAACACCAGAAAAACCCACAAACACCAGAAAAACCCACAAACTCACACCCACAAAAACCCACAAACACCCACATTCTGAAAACACCAAAAGCCACAAACACCCACACACCAAAAACACCAAAAACCACAAACCCAAACACACACCAAAAACCTACAAACGAACACCAAAAACCACTAAACAAACACCCACCAAAAACCACAAACACCCATTTTTGCAATGAAAACCAGCTATAACTACAAAACAACATTTTCAGTCATTTCAGATAGAGAAGCTTAAATCATTTTTTGCAGTAATCCTAAATAATGCCATAAAGAGAGAATGACAACAGAGCAAAGTATTTGGGGCTTTATTTGTTTTCTCCTCCCTAAGAAGATGCTCAAAGATTCCTTGGCAAATATCAGTAAAGCCTCAGTTGAGGCAGAACTCATGTGGGAGCTCTGGAAACTCAACACTTGCTAAGGACTACCATGAACACAAAGCAAATGCTCTTTCTTCTTTTTACCCTTGAGCAAGCACAGAAAAATCAAGGTCAAGCTTTTGGGACTCAATGTTTGCTGCTGAATGTCAAAAATTGCCAACCTCAACACTGCCTACACCATGGCTGATCTCACTCCAAGGCTTAGGAAATGTGCAGGATGAGAAACCTTCAACCCAAGCATTAAAAAAAAAAAAAAAACAAGACAATAACACTGTTGCCTCCAGGCTTGCTAAATTATTTTGTGCCCTTGCAGTGCTTTGAATTCTCAATAGAGAAGAAACTCCAGTGGATTACTGCGAGTTATCATGAGAGTACAAGTTGTGCACTGCCCACAAAGCCAGGACATGCTGGTGCTACAGAAAAACACTGCTGCAGTAAAACTGAAATTTGCTCAATTTACCACAAAGAACTTCTCAAGAAAATGAGTTACTCATTTTTCCTCCCAGCTAAAGGAGGTTCCATGGGGTTTCAGAGCTGTACTTAGAGCAGGACAGCAGCAAGTGCAGTTTTAGCTCTGTAATTAAAAATTAAAAGAGAAGCAAGTCATTGGTAACAAGGCAGGTCTGAGCTAACTTCCAATCCACATCCTCTGTTTGCTCAAAACAAGTTTTAACAGGGCACCCCAATACATCTCCTACAGGCAAAATGACTTTCTGATATCAGAGGATTCTTTTTCATTGTCTCCATTTTTTACTCATAAAAATGAGGCAAGATGAACCAAATAACTTGCTTTAGAAGGAAAGAAAAAAACCGCATATGTTACATGATTTCCAGATATGCTCACCACTAAAGATGACCATCAGAACTATCAGAATTTCCCATCAGGAGCAGCTTATCAGTATTTCTTCAGAGGAAAACTGTGACAGCAAAGGCAGATCCCACATAAATGAAATTTAAAAAAAGTAAATCTCAAAATAGAACTAAGTTTAGGTGGCATTATTGATCAAAGAACAAGATGAGGAGGCTGGAGACAAAGGAAAATAAAAGAAAATGACAAGAGGTCTGCAGACTTATCACAAGGGAATTCAAGGGAACAGCACAAGATATCACTGTTGGAAATCAGAAGCAATAAATGCATGTAGGAAGACCAGGAGCATAATATCCCAGAAACTACTGAAAGATTCATGCTTTTATGGTCTTATGCATCCAGCCTCAGTGAAGGAAGTGTATTCACTGAAATTCCTGAAGCAATGAGTACATCTCTGATCCAAAGGCTGCAGCGCATCAAACCCCTGCAAACATTCCTTAAATATTGGTCTACCCACAGGAAAAAGTGAAGTGTTAGGCATTCACAAGTTACTTGTTTTTTAGTCACAGTGAATATCCCATCAGAAAAACAAATCTGACTAAACCCTTGGTTTTAAGGCAAAGGAAATTACTTCATTTGGCAGAATCACAGTAAAAGCAAACTAAAAAATAATAAAACTAGTCTGACTGGGAGACTGCCACTTCTGCCACTACACAGCTGCAATTAAAGATAGGAAGCTGAAGGGACTCCGAGCACTGCTGTGAAAGCTACAACAATTATTCTACAATCCCAGCTACAAGAATTATTCCTCTTTGTGAAAAATGGGTTTGTAAAGGCTGCTCAGAACCTGACAGAAAGCTCACTCAGCCTTGTTCATCAGTGTGCAAACTGAGATAAGGTGTGCTGCCTTAGGGAGGCCATGGAGCAGAGATGACATTGTTGGGACAGAGATTGAACCAGAAACAAGTTTCAGAATATGGCCTTGCAGAAAGACCAGATCATTTGGAGAATTAGAACTGTGAAGGATGCATTGTAGCAGGACCACGTAAAAATATAGGGATAAAAGGTAGGTGATTGGTGTTAGAATTAGCAGCAGCATGGTGTTTTTCAGCTAATAGGCTGAAAAACATTTACAAGGTGTTGTAACCAGGAAATAGGTTGGCTTCTGGTGGAATGCTGTTGAGTTTTACATCTCTTGTCTCACCCTTCATCAAGATTGGTAATGGAATAAAATCTTTTCAATGCCTCTCAGCTGCCCCGTCTCTGTAAAAACTGGGAAAACCAAAAACTCATCCCTCATTCTTCTATCTGTTAAACACTCTGCACTACAGCTTTTAAAAACATTAAGGGTCATTTCTAGTGAGAAATGAAAACTGTTAACAGGATAATGATCTAGGGGACAGCATTGTCATCCTCACGTGGATATTTGACCCATGTGCTGCTCTGTATAGCAGCAAAAATGCCATTTATGCAAATGAGGTGAAACAGCCTTTGCATGTGTCAGAGCTGCAGATCAGAGGTCTTGGCATCATTTGTGATTGCATCTGTATGGAAGCCTTAACATTTGAAATTAAGTCCAAATATGAACCTGTTATTTGATAACTGCACTTCACCATTGAATGTTGCCCTGTAAAGCAAGATGACAAAATATCTAAATAATGTGTTTATTTCAAGATGCCTTCATTTCTGTTCATGTAAGTGCAAAAATATATTTGTGTAATGTGTAATAAGGATTTTAATAAATGCTGGAAAATGGATTTCTTAATATGCTCATTATGTTTCTGAGCCTGCTAATTCTTTAAGGAAATGAAGAAAAAATAATGAAATTATGTTACACAGGTACTTAATTTTTTTTTATCTCTGATGCTACTCTGGTAATTAATGTCTGGTTTATGCAAACTAGACAATATCTCTTACTGGACACATTACTGTCAAGAAAATATTACTTGCCTTAATTATCAGTAATGAAGCAGGGATAAGCTGCTCACTTAGATATAATATATCTAATGACCTTTTCAGCTAAAGGTTATGATGAAAGGTATCAGTTTCACAAATTAAGCCTCATTCAGTTTCTGGCCTTTGTCTAGATTAATGTTTGGAGGATGAGTTTTTAAGTCAGACATAAATTGTGTTTGGTGTTTAAAATTGATTTAGTGTCTTGCTTTTAGTACATCATTTTCTCTCATATAAATTACACCAAGCCTCATTTTTATCTTCATGTTTTATTATGGGAGCCAATAGTTAAGTCTAGTCTTGTCTTATTAACTACTGCTGTATATTTTGACAATAGTAAGTGGCAGAGGAAAGCTTAAATAAGCATTTTAATAGGGAGTCATTGAATGATTTTTAAAAAGCCTTTTTTGAATTATGTTAGTTTAAAAAAATTTTTAATCAAAGTATTTCTTTCCTAATTCTGAACATATAAACCACTTTTAAAAATACAATAATTCCAAAGTGTTACTCTTGTTTGGGTCCATGACCTGGTTGTGATTCAGATTTTTTTTTTTTTTTGACTGATTTAGCAGTGACATCAAGAACCAATCTCACAGTTCATTTAGTGGAGGATGAAACAGCTCAGTGATGTTTAGGAAATTTTAGAATTCCAATGACATGAGTACCTTTCTGTAAGTTACATCTCTTCTTGTTGCTAATTCTGTAGGAATTCAGTGATATTTTGGTGTTTCTGCATCCAGCATGCTTGGTCTTGGGCATTTGAATGTAATTTAGGGAAGATTGCAGATAAAGGATGATTTCTGTCTGTACTGGTATGGGAAGGGAAGGTGCAGCATGGTCACACCCAGCTGGATGTGCAGCATTTACCAAGCAGAATGTTTGTGCATCCATGTTACCCTCAGCTCCTGTTCCTACAGCCAGCGTTTCAGCTGTCTCCAGGATGTTCTCTCCTAAATTGATGAATCCAGCATGAGCTGGGCACTCATACCCATGAGGATGAGCTCTCCTAAAGAGCTAAACCCATCGGAGTAGTTAGGATGGATGTTTCTTAGCTCAGGTTTGAGTCCTCAGTCTTCTGACACACCAGACTGGGAGTGACAGAGTCTTCAAACACTCCTGATTCCCTTGGAGGTGTGCAGCTCCTGTCCTGAGCAGGATGTTGGGACAAGTGCATCTCACCTTCCTCATGGTGAAGCTGTCCTGCTGCTCTGTTCTCAGCCTGCTCTGTGTCCCTAACACCACGGGGAGTCACAAAACATTCACTTTTAACAGAGCTCTCTTCTGAGATAAACCTGCCGATGATACGGGCAGTAGCTCGGATCCACAGTGGGATTCTGAACCAAATAAAGCCCACAGACCTCAGGCTGAGCTGAGAGGAGGGAGGACAAAGCCAGTTGTTCTTTGGAAAGCCTGAGAGATATTAAATTAATTGGTGTAGCGGGGGTTAATCAGCTGATCCTGATCCTACTTGCATCAACCAGAGGAGAGATGAAGGGCCTGATGCAGGGGGCAGCAGCCCTGTCCTTGACCTGAACGTGGTTTTAGGAGAGCTCAGCCAGGACTGAGGGAAATCTGTGCTATTTCATTGAGATTCCATTGCTCTTCCATGTGCAGAACTGGAATATTTCCCCTTTTCATAGAGCTCATTCCAGAGGTTTTCACAAACTGCTTTCCTTCTCACAGGAAAGAGGGAATATGATGATGATTTGCTCATCCAAAGAATGATGGATGAGCAGATCCAAGAAAAGAGGGATGATTCGCTCATCCAAAGAATATGCTCCTCTTTTTCCATGTCATAGTAGAAGAATCTAGGTGGGACTGCTTTTAAAATGGACATTTTAAAAGCTTTAAGTGGCCACTTGGTTTTGTCTGATTGGGGTTTTTTTACTTTTTTAATATGTCTCATGTTTCAAAAATGTTTAGCCTAGTATGAGAACAACAAATTTCTGTTTGATTTTTACTTCAAACTGTTTGATACAGAATTCTTTTAGACACAGCCTGGATATTAGATACACTAGTTATTAGAAAAACCACCCTTTGGACCATGACATTTCTTGAAATGATGTCAAGTAATTAAACAGTAAGTGGAATCTTAACAATGTGGTTGGTAGGAAGACATCAGCAATAAATGTAAATTCAAACATATTCTTTTCTGTCAAACACTTTTATTGTGATAACAAACAATGGACAGAGGAATTAAAGTATAGCTTAGTAGTATACAGCAAATAGTATACAGCAAATTTAAGTGTTCTCAATAGTGTGTCAAGATGAGTTACAATCATTCATATGAACTAAAAGAACACTTAAATATATTCAGAAGCAAAGCAAGTTTTTTAGAAGAGTGTAAACAGAACAGGAAGAAGCAGATGTAGGACAAAACCCCACAATTTATCAAGTGGAATAAATTGAAAACTTGTTAGATAAACTTAAAAAGTGGCAGCTTAATTATCAAGTGGATATGTATTTAGAGAGTGGGAAAATATCAAACGCATCTCATAATATGAAACAATGGAATAAGTAAAACAAAACACCTCTAACAATGCATTGAAGCCATTTCTCTCAGTTCCTTCCACTTTTTCACTAATATCTACTTAATTCAGCTGCTTTTCACATTCTTGCTGTGTTTTAGCCTTACCACCTCTTCTTAAACTGTATCACTGCCAAAATGCACAAATATTTATCAATAAATTCAGTTGTCCTAATTTAACATCAGTGGCATGAACATTCAGGGGTGAGGAACTGAACTTCCTAAGGTTTTTGTGGATCTGAAAAACTCACATGAAATCTCTGTCCCAGTCTTCATGGGGGATTCATTTTGCTTGTTCTTTTTCCCCAGGTATCTGTAATATAAGTAAATGTTTTGTATTTTGTGTTCTGCGTTCCTTGGGCTGGTGTTCCAGTAGAATATGGCATTAACTGGAGAGAAGAGATAATGTGTATTTTCTAATCCCTGCTGCAAAGCAAAGCCTGGCTAATTGATCTCCATTTGGATTTACAAACCGAAGTCCATCCCTACAAAACATTTCCCATTTGAGTTTTTGAGTTTCTTAGGGAGCTGAGAGAGAGATCTGACAAATGTGGAGAGACAAATGATGGTGAAACAAAGTTTTTCCATAGTTTCTTTTTGCAGACCTGGTCACTAAACCAGGAGCTTCCCAGACCTATTCCCAGGTTAATTTCTTCATAGGGAAAAAAAAAGCCTTTGCTTCCTTCTGCACTCATACCTGAAGTTTCCCAGCAGCAGTTGTATGTTATATGTTGGTATCAAAACCCTTGAAATTGTGCAAGAGCCAAAAAAATTTGTCACTAGGCTGAACTACTGAAGCATGATTTTGTAAGTCTGAAAATGCCTGTAAAAGCAGCTCCATATTCCTTGGTGGGACTCCTCCTTTAGAATTAGCACCAAACCACTTCAGTTTGGCCTCAACTGAAAGTGCATTTACACATGAGCTACAAAAATGATCTTTTACTTGATTTTTTCCATGTGTATTGTGTGAACAGCGTGGAGAAATACACATGGAACTGGTTTTTTTATTAAAAATTTTCTATATACTTTTTCCCTTCCAAAATTATCCTGTTACTTGAAGCCTAAAACTAAAGTGTGCTTCTCTGGTACCATACTAATGATACTTTTATGACTACATGTACTTAAAAATTTAAGTTAGAAAGGGTCTTGGTTAAATATTTTAAACAAGCCTTTATAATATCGTTTGAGCAATGTCAAGTACAATTTTTATTTTAAAAGATTTTGTTGGAATTTAGTCTCTGAAAATATTAATAACAGCTTACAGCAGGTAGGCTATAAAATAACACTGTGTGCTGTCTATTTAGTTTCTGGTTGAAAAAGCACAGCAGTACTTTAGTTCATTACCTTTGAAAAAAACAGTAACAAGATAATACAGCTGCCTCTGATTAAGATGTAAATTCTTTCTAATTAGAATGTAAATTCTTACATTTAAATGAAGACATCAATTGTCAGGATGCCATATGATATCTTATTCCACCTTGCCTGAATGAAGCCCTCACTGTTCATCTATGGCACTAAAATAGTTTTGCAATGCCTTTGTTCTCTGATTCTTGTAATATTCTCTCTTCATGTTCCCTTTACACATTGCTTTTGTTTGTTTTCCCCCTGCATCTGATATTGTTGTGTCTTGGGATTTTGCAGAAATTTGGAATGAAAATTGAGTTCAGTCAGTGCCAGTATTTGCTTGTGCCTCAATTACTTCTGCTGAATTTTCCTCAATGCAAATCAGGCAGGTTGCATAAAGTGGTGCATGTATTTGAAATAATTAATTTTCCGTAAAATGATGGATCAAGTCCAATCAACCTTCATGAAATCCAAATAAAAGAATAGAGAATTAGAAATTAATTAACATTTTGTGTTGGTAATACTTTATTATGCAGCCTAAACCATAAATAATAAGTTTTATTTTTGAGCATAACTTCTTATTATGAACTGTTGATGATAACCTTTGACATAATTATCTTGTTAATATATATTAGTGTGTTAACCTAAATTTAATGTCATGGAAGTCATTGTAAATTAGTAGCATTTTAAAATAGAAAATAACAGGATACAGAGAGTTTAAGAATTGACCCATTAATTAATTTTGCATGTAAAGCTCTTCTGCAGAGTTAAGGCAATATGTGTCTACCAGTTGATTTTAAAGTGTTTAATTTCATTGTTTGATTAAAACAGCCCATAATACTAAATCTTGTTGTCTGAGAACAAGACAGTTTGGCTTTTTTTTCCTTTCAATATGTATTTTTGATAGAATATTTCATGCCAATAAGACTCTCTGACTGGTCGTAGGTAGTGACACCATTTTGGTGAAGTGACCAAATCTTAATATAAATGGCAAAAGTTTTTTTTGCTCTGTCATTAGATATGAATGTGTGGTACAAACAATATTCATGATGCTTTTATGCACAAAAAGTTATAATTATGACCAAATTGTCAGTAGTAATTATCATCAACAGATGATTCCAGTTCAACTGATATGTCTATCACAGTTTTACTTAACATTTTAAATATGAGTATAGTTTTAAAAGTTCTCGTAGTAAGAGTTGTGTTTTCTCTCTGGACAGTGCTAACCATAAAGTCTTTCATTGAAAGTAATGCCCTGGATTTTTGCAACTGAATTGTAGCAGGCATCACTTTATTATCAGCCACAAAAACTGCTTGTTAGGGAGTCATAAAAGAGACTATCATGTTGGAGTTCTTCAAGTTGTAACAAGCAGAAGGACTCAATATCTTAGAAAAATATGACTTATTTATCCCAAACCTGTTACTTGCTTATCTAAGTCCTGGTTTAATACACCTGTAGCAATCTTACCAAAAAGGGAAGTTAAATACAGTTTTTCAAATATTTTTTGCTTGGTGAGGAGCTATAGAATATTGTTATAACTTCAAATTGCAAGTTCAAATTCACCACCTCTTCTCCTTAGAACTGCAAAATAAGCACAAAAGGTGTTTATTCCTGAGGAAGTTCCAGTCATGTAAAGGTTCCATCAGTGTGTTTCATTGATTGACAAGAGTTGGGGTATCTTATAATATCAAATGGCCAAGTGTTCTGAAGGATAATATAAATAACTTTGGGCATTGCAAGTGATTTTGACAGTTTCAGCAAAAGAAATATTAAAAAATAGAGTTTATAAGCAACATCAAAATAGGCTGCATAATGTACTGTCCAGTGGCAGCCTCAGTTCTGACATTTAAGAGGAAACTGCTGAAATACAGAAATATTTTATGTGGAGAGCTTACTCTGAAATTCTGGAGGACTGTGCCCTCCTTCTGTCTACCTTAGAAGACAATTTTCATAAACATGAATCTCTGATGTTGTGAAGGTTTTTTTCCTTTTTATAGTCCTTTTAAAAAATTACTTCTACTAAAAGCTGATGCATTCTGTTAAAGGGAATAACATGCCATCATCCTGAAGAGACTCATTTCAGTTGGGACTAATCAATAGCCTCCAAATATTAACAAATTCCCCTGTATTTATTGTGTTGCAGAGAAAACAGATTGTTCTGGGGTATAGGGTAATAATATTTCTCTTTGTGTGTACATATATATATATATATGTATATATATATATGTATTCTAGGATGTCTTGGGTGCTAAATTACTATTCATACTATACTATTCTAAACAGATAGTGGCCTAGTGCCATGTTTCACAGTATATTTTATAATTCTCTTTGTGTTGAAGAGGAAATAACTTTGGCCTGGATATTGAAGTGGAAGGAAGTAAGAGACTTTTCATCCAGTTAGACTAACATCTAAGAAACATGATACAGATACAATAGCAATAAAAATAAATCTGGGTACTCAAACATTTGCATGTGCAAAATGAGCTGAATGACTGTAGAAACTGAGCAGATTCTAGCCTTGGAGGGGTTTAGTTAGAGAAATAACTGTCATTTACAAAAACTTTCCCTCTGTTGCTTTCTTTCCTCAAAATGCCTTTACCCCCAAAACAAAGAATGTTACTAATCATCTCCACCCTCGCTTTTTTATTATTATAAGGTGTTTCTGAATGAGAGGAGTATCCAGTAGTAACCAGGTCCTATGAACAGTCACATTTTTCACTTTAAGGCTTTCTGTAAGCACTTGATCTGTACCCAACCCAAACACCTTTGGTTTTGAATACACAATAAGGTGATGGGTGTGAACTTCCTTTCTGCAACACATTGATTTGTACTGTATCTCTTCTTCCTTAAATTTAGATTTTTGTTTTCTACTTTATTCTGCATTTCACTCAGATATTTTTCTCTAGCAAAAAAAAAAATTAAAAATTGTCTGCAATTCACTGTTCATTCCATTCATCAGCGTGAAAAATGTGACAATTTCTCATTCATCACAGACATTGCAAATCACATCTCTAGAGCTCTCTTTGCAATCCAAGTCCCTATTAGTTCTTTTTTTGTGAAAGCAATCCAAGTTGCCTTGGGGAGTATCAAAAAGGCTGTTTAAAGTGTGAGCTTAGCACGTTTGCAGAAGTAGCCTTATTTATGTCCTGCCTTTGGCTGGCTTTCACCTTCAGTCAGTTCTAGAATTGATCTGCCTTTTGTGGCCGGCTTGGTTTGTACACACAGAGATGTGAACTTTCTGCTGTGGTTACAGCCTGCACTGCACACCTCCGAAGGATGTGTCAGCAGAGGAGGTGAATTCCACTCTGAATCCCACTCTGAATCCCACTCTGAATCCCACTCTGAATTCCACTCTGAATTCCACTCTAAATCCCACTCCATGAATCCCACTCTGAATCCCACTCTGAATTCCACTCTGAATCCCACTCTGAATTCTATTCTGAATTCCATTCTGAATTCCATTCCACTCCATCCTGAGGCACTCTCTGGTGCTGTCTCCCACAGACCATCTTCCTCACTTCTGCTGGAAACTCACCTCCTGTCTTGCTCTGGATGTTTCCTCCTCATGTGGGATTTCTGACTATTCCTAACACATCAATAGCAGTGGAGCCAGGTTTGCAATGCTTCCCTTGCCAAGGCAAAGTATCCTGTCTTTTTTATTTAGTCATTTTTACTATATTGCATTCCTAGGGCCATCTTGAATCTTTTACATTAGCCAGCAGCATCAAGGTCATCTTCAGCTTTTAGCACTCTATTAAACCAAGAAGTATTGCTGCAAAAGTCCAGCAAGCTACTCCAAACTTATGTGTAAATCAAATTAGACTCTTTTTTTTTTTTCTTTTTTGTCTCCTATTTGTTTGTCTGCTGTTTCACCACCACTTAAACTGGAAAGCAGAAGTGTTATTGCAAATTTTTACAACACAGGCTAAACTTGGGGTTGAATGTCAGCCTATCTGTAGATGATGTGATAGGTTCAGGGGGTTGTTCTGAATTTTGAAATATTTAAATAGTCCACAAAACAGTTTGACTTGTCTGTACCAAGTAACAGTGAGGCAGACTGCCAGAGTTTGTTGTACTAATCATTTGTCTCTCCAGTTGGTGAGGAAACAAAGACATTCTGCCATATTAATGGGGAAACATCTGCCCTTCCAGGGAGAGAAGTCTGATTAAATAAAGGAGAATAACTTTTATTGTCAGGATAACTTATATTGTCAGTGTGGAGAAGGAATGTGGGATAATTACTGGGAAATTATAGTCAGGTGTGGGGATTCTGTGACATTTTTGGTCTTCTATTAATCTGTCCAGTTTTAGTGAAAATGTCAGCACAGACACAGACAAGAAGCCAAGCTTAAACTCTCAGTATCAGCTCGACCTACCAAAGAGATCTGAAACATTCAAAACTAAACTATTTTTAAATCATTCACTGTGATGTTATTATGAGCAGGATTCCCATTAGAAAATGATGAATATCTTTTCTTTCCCTACAGTCACGAGAGGAAAACCTTTTCCTTCACATGCTGTATTATGCCTGACAAAATGAATTAAATGCATGTTTATGATAATTGTGTTATTCATTTTACTTAGCAGTGGAGAGGTGATGGAATGAGAAACAAATATTTTGAATAGATGTTTTCGTAGAGTAAATGAAAGCAGTACTGAGTGTATGAATAAGTCATGGTAAGAACAGTTCAGACACTTATTTTGGACATACACAGCATTATTTTGCCTAATATGTACGTTAGGTAGGGCTTTTGCTTATATTATGCTCTGAATATGTCATCAAAAAGCCTTCTTCTGAATAAACCTGCCTAAATTATGGATACAAGGACCCAGCATGTTTTAAAATAGGCTTTAAAAATATGCAGAGTGCAAGTGACATTGAAACACTTTTCATGCACCTACTCATTCAATTTGCTTTATTCATTTTTAAAAGTTGAGAGATGGCTTCCAAATTGTGTATAAATATGTTCATTATAAATCAGTAAAATAGGCAGAGGCTTTGTTTTTCATTTTGTTGGTGGTTTTTCTCTCTTATCTTAGGAGAGAGGGAGCCACTTCAGTAATGCAGCTTCCACCAAATGTGTGTATCCATCACCAATTTCCCCACCACCATCAATCAGGCTGAGCCCATCACACTGAACTATTGCTATGAAAAAAGGCAGCAGCTTTATAATTGAAAATAGGGAGTTTTCTCACTAAATTCTGACCTGTGTGCAAATTTGTGCAGCCTGATTTGAAGACCACTTTGCTAGAGAAGTGCAGTGTTTGGTGAACTTTTTAACATGAGCCATGTTTTGAACAGCGTGATTGTAATAATTCAAAAATCTGCCAAGCCTGGAGATAAAAGCTTATCTAATCAGGTCAGTAATAGTGTGATTAATGTAAGTAGTAGAAATACTCAGATGTTCAGTATTTGAAGTATATAGAAAATGAACCATTTTGTACAAGAGAATTATGGGTGCCAGTTATTGAAAAGTAAAGATTGGTCTAAAATAACAGTTCCAAGTAGTTTATACACAGTTAGTTTCAGATATGCTTTATTCCTAACATTAACTAAAAAGATGGTTGAGATCTCTAGGTGGTTTTTTTCAAAGAGATATAAAGCCATAGAAATATGCAAGGAAGTGGTTGCATGACAGTGGCTCTGACTCTAAGTCACATTTTCACACTCATCATTTGTAGTCATCCAGCTCTGGGTGATGTTGAGAAAATAATGTCCAATTTTTTTCAAGGCCCAAGTGAAAAAGGTGGTTCCCTACACCTCCTTCTGTCTCCCCCATCCTGTGGGGTTCTCAGCTGATTTCTCGTCAGAAATGGGTCCCACTCAGATGAGTCCTTTTTTGCAGGTATCCTCTTAAATTTCTGCTTTCTGGTATGTAAGGCATGAAGTGTTTCTTAGCTATGACATCTTCACACCAGATTTCAGAGCTCTGTATTTAAAAATTCAGATCCATTTTGCTGCTCTGGCTGATAAACTTTTATTCATTCAAAAGACCTCTCAGAATTGGTTTTACCCTCGACATGAAATAATGATATGATAAAATGACTTAAAAGCAATCTGGGCCATTAAACTTTAGCCATCTCCATTAATGCATTCTAGATATGGACTGCATTTGTTGTCCTGTACATTTTTGGCTTGTGCTTATGGAATTAGAGGAAAAGTTCCTAGTCTCTCATTTCCACAGCAGTCTGAGATGTTTTAATTGCTTTACTTGGTTTGTTCTGCTGGGGTTCTCCACTGCTCCAGCCATTTAAGCAGTCTGAGACCAATTGCCTATAATCTGACACAGAAGAAAAGCAGATTAAAATGTCTTTTTTACTCGCTCAGAGATCAGCCAAAACAGAATGGGGGTTGTGAAATTATTTTTGTGCAATCATTTGTTATGAATTCAGATAAATAATTACCTTCATCCTTGTTAATGAGCAAGCTAGAGAGATTCTTAATTTCCAATAGCATGTTTTGCCCCTTCATATGGGAAATACGGTATAAATATATATATGTACATATACTGCTGAACAAGCTTAGATAGTATTAATTATATATTCAAAATAAAATTAAAATTTCTTTCACATAAATGTTTTGTGTTTTGATCCTGGGTGAATCTGAACACAAACAAAGATGATCATGAAGCTATACATAGTCAATTTGAAAGCTGACAGAATAATTCATGCATGTATGAGGTACCATATAATATAAAAATCTCAATGAATCTCTATTTTTATGACCCACCTATATATGCTGAATTACTGATCTGTAATAATTTTGCTGCTCCACAATAAATTGCTACCATAGAAACCTCATAGTGCTGTGGAACAGCATCCTCTCAGGTCTCAGCCAAAAACATACTCCCAGTTACAAATAATGGAAGAGAATTTAACAAAAAGTTTGGGAAAAGCAGCCAAGTCCATCCATTTATTTATTCTTTTAGGGCTGTTCCTTACTGTTCTTTGCAGTATTAAAGCGATGTTAAGTTACACAATTTGCACTGTAGCTTTGTTGTTATATTTATTTAACTTCTAGAAGGCATTCATTATGGTCCAGAAGTCCAGCTGGGAGCATCCCAGTGGGCAGGAAAAGGGAGATGCTGTTTTTGGAAGTGAGCACCAGTAATCTGAGAAGTGCTAAAAGGTGTGGTTTTAGCAATCCCTTAAGGATTTTCTCACCTTCCCACATGCATTAAATTTCAGTTGTTACCTCGCTCTGGATGTCTGTTACTGTAAGCATTAAAGTTTAGGATTCTTCTTGAAAATTGAGCTTTTTCCATTCATGGGAGCTATTTTTTCCTCAAAAAAAAAATAAAATTGAGGCTGGTGATGGCAGAGCCACCTGAACCAAAATGCTGATCCAGAATATTTTTCACAGATGCCACGGGCACTCTTCATGAATCTATATTTTGTTGAGTTTTTGATTTCTTGGCTATTTCTGAGACTATTCAGCATCTAATATGAAATGTGTGATAGATTTTGAAGATGAAATATTTATTTCACTGTCTTTTAGAAGAAACCCTAGGAGGAGGAGGTGGGATATTTTGAACCAGTTTTCTTGAAGTGATTTGCATCTACAAATTGAACCAAATTTCCAAGGAGTTCATCTATAATTTGTACACATCTAAAGGAACTGTTTGTATTTACAAGTGCTGAGTATCTTAAAAGCAACAAAACATGATGGCTACTTCAGACTGCCATTTTTTCAATATCTTCATTAGGAAAGTTCACTAATTATCTCCTGTGGACATTAGGTCACTCTAGCAGATCCTGACTAACAGGTGAATTTTCATTTTTGGTATAATTTACAGCTTGTTCAGCCATTGATGGTGCTTTAAATAAACTGTAACTGTGTATTTGAAAATCCATTAGAAAATTGACTATTTCTTTTAGGAGCTGTAGTGTCCTTCTTAACACAGTCTTACCAAAAGAAAAACCAAAATAACTCTTTATATTATTTTAAAATAGCAAACTCTTCCTAATGAACCTAATGAATTTGCTTTGTATCTAAAGTGACTTTGAAATATAATTCTTAAAAAAATATGTTCACCTCTACTTTGAATCTGCTGTGGTAAGGAAAAACCAAATACAAACTTTCCTTATGTTTTTCTGATTTTATGCAAGTTACTCTTTGCATTTACTTGAAGGTGCAGGTCCTTCAGGTAAACTCTGCTCCTCACTTTTGGTACCTTATCTGCACAAAGCAGTTCTTTAACTTTTTATGTCAGATGTGACATGATTTGATCCCTGTAAGGACAGAGGTACAAAATAATGCCAAGTGAGCTGAAGCAATCTCTAGTTTCCATAGGTGAGAGGGTGTTCCCTCGTGCTTCTCATGTTTCCTTCTATTTCTGCCTGCCACTGTACATATTCTTTTCATTGCTCACAGGTGCCAAACCTATTTTGGATGGTCTTTCCCACACATCCAACATGGAAATGAGATACCTGCATTTTTATTCTATTAAGATAAGAAGGGGAATGTTCAGTGGTCACTAAACTGGCTGTGCCAAACGATTGTGATGTTGTCAACACTACTAACTATATTTTACAAGCCCTTTGCTGTCATGCTAATAATTAAATTCTTTTTAAAATAATCACAATGGAGGCTGAAGAAGAAATGGCAAAATTTGGCAGTATGTCATATATACTTACACCTATGTGCACGAGCCTTTGTGCCCACTCTCCTGATCAGTTTTTCTTTATTTTCAAGTGTTAGTGGGATCAGAGGAGTGAGGACACATTCTTAAAGGGCCAGCAGGGAGCTATCATGCCCACACATAGTGCTGCTGATCCTACTTCATCCCTCTAACTGCTGTATTTTCATTATGAGCTTGGATTCTGTTTCCCTCTTTCTTACAAGGATGTTACAGTTCTTTATTCTTCGCTGACAGCTGGCAACAGGTAATGCTGGCTGTTATTTTGTTCAGTCTAGTCAAGCACATTCATTTCCAAGTATAACCATGTTTTGTTTGCTGTATTTTGTTCTTGGGGTGGTTGAATGCCATCCTTGGAAAGATGTGCATTGAGCTACCATTGAATAAGTGCCTTGCCTTCGGCATTCATGAGTAAATTCTGTAGTTTTTGTTTCAAGCCTTTGACATGTCATCAAGTGTAAATCTATTCTAATGCCAAAATCCCTCTTGATGTCTGGTGCCAATCAGTAGCTTTTCATCTTGAAAAAAGGTAGTGAATAATTTGCCCTGTGGATATTCCACAGACACCATATATGGCAAGAAGCAAAGAGAGGGGAATCCCATACCCATTTTTTAAATTCAAATAATCATGTTCAACCAGTTTGCTTTCCTAAATACCATTGGTAGTCTGGTACATTTTCTCGCTTTCAAGTGAATATTGAATACTTGTCTAATTTGCATGTTTTCGATGTGTGGAAACAATATGCTCTTTCTGTTGCAGTATTTTATTTCATGAGCAGTAGCCAACATGCTGTAATATGTGAATTATATTACATTTGTTATTTTAATAGGAAGGTCAAATCTTTTACCTCCTTCAGCTTCATTAGTGTTTCTTTATTAAAATAAAAAAAAAAAAGGAGACCGAAAAGGCATTTGCTATATAGGAAGGTCAACATTTTCTTTGTGAACACAGTTTGTACCCATGATTTTGAATTTCAATGAACTGTAAGCCCTAAGAGTGTTGAATTAAAGGCATAAAACACTGTAGTTCACTCAAGAGCTCAAAAGTATGTAATTTCTTTCCTTCAAAAGGAAGCCTACTGAAAACCTAATGAATGTGTTTATGTACTGGAATGGCACTCATATAGTTTATACTCAGAAGAAAGAAGCAAGCAGAGCTTCGTAGTTAACTTCTTTTCAGCCTGAAATATTACAGGATTTTAGAGTGCAGAAACTATTGTGATTGCTTAATCTGACCCCCTGTGCAATGCAGGTCATGATACTTTGCACAGTAATCCCTGCGCTAGGGCAGATAAATTCTTTATCAGTGGGCAACATCTTGGTGTGAGTTTGATTGGTTTAAGCTGCCACCTTATCCTAAATCTCATATTGGTAACATTAATAATAGCAATACTGTGAGGTATTTTCCTTATAATTTGTAATAATAATGTTGAATCCTACACCTCAAGCTACTCAGAATTCTTGCATGTCTTAATTAAACTCTAAGATACCATTATTTTAAAATGACAAGTCATGTATAAAATTTCCAATGTAGTTAATCAGGAGTAGAATTTAAACTCATAATCTTCTGCTTTAACTAATAAATCCTAAAAACACTCATTAGTTGAGTCACTAACCAGTGATGATTTTAGGCTGAACAATCTAATCATAATTAGGCTAAGTTAATTTTGTCAGGTTTAAGAATTGCTTGAAATGACAGCAAACCCACAATGATATTTTAAAGACATTTGCTATTTTAGATCAGTGGTTTAAGTTCCCATTCTGAAATCCTGGGGAATCCTGCTGTGCATGTAGGGACTGGTTCCATGCCTGAGACATCCCAAAGAGCTTGAACAACTGTGTTTATGCAGGAGATCATCCAGGTTTTATTTACCTGCACCATGCTTTCAGGAATGAAACACAATAGCTGCCCAAGCCCTCAGAACTGAAAGTTTATTTTGGAAAAATGTAAAAAATATTTTATCCGAATAGAATATCTGTTATCATTAAATTAGGAAAAGATTAATTATTTCTCAGGGGCAGGATTTTGCTAGGTCAGGGTTCACAGCTGACACCTTCAAAAACAGACTCTGATTCCCTGTGACAGCTGAACTCTGAATCTTGTCTCTCATCTAAAAGATCCCACAGCAGGACAGATAATCTGACCCCTAACTACCAAAAGCAGCCAATATTCCATTTTCCACTGGGTTTTCTCCCTTGTGCTAAATTTTCTGCTCTCAGTTTATGTCAGGATACTGCCAGTGCTTGTTACAGCCTTGGTGTCTGCAGAGACAAACCTGGATTTAGCCATGGGGCTAAATGACTGCAGCAGAAATGGAAAATATTGTGTGTGTGTGTCCTACATCTGATCTCTCCAGGAATAATTCAGTGCTAGGGCTTTACAGGGAGCAGTGTGCAGCATCTCTCTGCACTCCCATATTTCACCATCATGCTATTTTTTATGTCTGTAGTGGTGGTTCTCATGCTGTGGGCAGCCAGGGCCTGGCACTGGCACCCATAAATAGGCAAACTGACAGGCACCCATAAATACACAAATACAACACACAGATGATCTTAGCTCTTTGCAGGCACCTGGCAGAGAATGAACACGTAACACTCAGGTACAGAAAAAATAAGGAGTCAACACCAAATGCAATATTAATGCCATTATTTATGTTTTGTTTGGTTTATTTGGAGGAAGAGGAACTTAAAATATAAGCTAAACGAAGATAAAACCAGGAAAAAAACACCGAGCACAAGAAGATGTTGGAAGTGGGATAACAGGGAGGATCACACAGGTGGGAAGTGAAAATGAGGTGGAGACTGAGAAAGAGAGAATGCTGGAACAAACTGCACAAGGCAGAGAAATCCTGGCCAAACTTATTGGAAGTTTTCTTCTCGTTTGAATTTCCCCCTTTGGCTGCTTCTGCTGGGGTCTAGCTCAGTCTGGCTGATTTGTTCTCTGGGTGGGATGTGCACTTATGTGAGTCTAGAAAAAGAGTCTCTGGTTTGGCTGCTTCAGCTGAAATCCAGGCTTCTCATTTCTGATAAAGGCTTTGCAACTCTGAATGTATTTAGATTTAGTTTTAATATAAATATATTATAATTAAATGTCTTCCATATATTGTTATGGAATATATATTATATAAATATATTTATCTATTTATTTATATATATTTTTGGGTGTGGCTAGGAAGCATTTCCTCATCTCTGCTTGGTTTGCAGTCTCCAGAGCTCTCCATACACCAAAGAATTCAGTTTGGGCTCTGTACCCAAAATTGTGTCTGTCATGTCTAGTGAAAGTGAAATGGAGGAGTATCAAATGCACTGAGGATTAGACTTGTCACCGTGGAGATTTATTTGGCAATGAAACATTTATTTACTGCTGTGTTAAAATTACAGCTGAATTGATCAAGGCTGTGCCTAACTTTCCATTCTTGTGGCAAGCTACTGAAAATATCATGGCAAGGCAAATCTGGCATGAAATGAATTCCTTCAACTGCTTTTAGCCCTGTAAATCAGGGATATTTCATACATATGTTAACAACATGTTAAAGTGGTTCTTCTATTTAACCTGCTAAATTTTTTGTGTGCTGTTTTCTTTCTGACAAAATCTATTGCAGAATTGTTCAGCCACCCTTCCTCTGTGGTAACTTTGATTGGGATCTTGGCTTCCAGAAACTTCTGTTTTAAAAGTTTGAACTGTAAAAAGTTTTAAGATTGAACTGTAGAAGGTGACTTAGTGAAGACAGACCTACAACTTTTACACTACAGACCTCGAGCATGTCACCAGTAGCTAAAATGCTGGATGATTTTAGCTTTATCATCCATTTTGCCAAAAATCAGGGTAAGTTAGACTGGGCAGAAGTCTGGTTCTATTTGTCTGGATTTCTGCCAATGTTTTGACAGGAGCATCCAAGAGATCTTAAATCACAGCACTGGGGAAAATGGAGTTTCTGAATTGTGGCTGAAAACCCCAGTTTTTGGGCCACTCTCTATTGGGATAATGCATTGGGTAGATTTAGTGGAGAGCAATGTGGGTATGTGTGAAAACTGAACAGGGTGATGGTGACTAGGAACCAAACCAGGAAAATAAATTTATTAAAATGATAAAAAGTGAAGGTGTCTGAGATGAGCCTGAGGAGTAAGTAGAGAATGTAGGAAAAAGAGAATATCCTGAAATTAATGGTTTTGCAGTGGAAAGGTAGATTGTGAAGAGCAGGAATTATGTTAGGAATAAACTGTTAGATTTCCTTGGTGTCAAACATTTCTGTGCTGTTTTACAAAGTTGAATTAAATGTAAATATATATTAATCTTCTAGTTCTCACCATCATATAAAATAACATAATAAATAAAAGCCAAGTAATTCCTTTTTTAAAAACTTATTTTTAGCCCTTGATTCATCAAATAGATCTCCGTCCCTGAGTCCAAAGATCAGATTTGGTCTCCCAAGATACAAATTCCCACTTGCAGGCAGGCTTAGCTTCTCCACGTGGCTGTGATGGAGCTGCAGCCAGTGAAACTGAGCATGGCCATGTCTGAAATGTGGCTGCAAGTGTTTTGTTTGGATTCTTTCATTTTTCCCTGCCCTGCTGCAGGAAAAGAACATCCTGAGAGCCCACAGCCTCCAGGAACACCGAGCTGCTGCTGCTGCTGCTCAAAACAATCCTAGGCAATGGTTGCTGGGCAATCAGCCACCAGGTAAACTGAGATCCCTTGGCTTTCCCATACTTACCTTGATTAATGATTTAGCTAGTCATAAAATACAGTGTTATTTATAGTTTAGATAGACTGCCTAATGTTTTTTCAGGGGAAATAAAACTGTGTGTCATCTGTAAAAGCCTTCCTTCTGGTTCAAATAGGCTGAAGTTAATTTTATAAATACAATCAGTTTGATTGTATTTATACTGATTGATATAAATCTCTAGCATGTTTTAATGGCAAAACCCTTTACATTTACTATGACAAATAATACAGAAAGTACCAAAGCTGACATAATTTTTAGGTCTTTTTTTAGTTGACACTATAATTGTTTTTAAAAATAAAACAAGTTCCCTTCTTGTCAATTATTTGTTTGCAGTGATAGTGAGATCTGATTCAGATTTGGTCAGCTTTCCATGTGCCTACAATTATTGGCTCTGAGAGTTAAAACTCTACTGAAAAGAGCCAAACTCTCATGTTATAGGAAATACTTCTCCAAATTCTTTTATTTTTTCATTTAGTGACATAGTATGTAATAAAATATTTTAATAGCAAAAGATGGAGCAGGTTTTTTCCAACTGAGCAGAAACATTCTCTCAAAACCAATATCAATATGCCAAGGTAATGCCATTTGAACAAAGCCCACTTGAACAGCCAAAACTATCTTTACCAAGTTCTATAAATATACTAAGAAACAGGAGAATGGCAACCACATACATGAGACACAAATTGCCTTCAAAGTGTCCATGTAAATTTTCCCACAAAAATATGAAAGTGACATTCATTCACAATGTCAGAAGAATATTATTTTTATGCTTTGGTTCTACAGGCTTAACACATGCACTAACTTCTTTATGATTTGTTCTGTCTTAGGGCTATTTTCAGTGTAATCTTTTTATGGGGCTGTATTATGTACAAAAATATAGTTTTCTTGACATAAAGCATATGCTCATAGGACCATAAAAATGCTCCTTCTTTTGGGTGCCCAGGACCAATTTATAATGTCTAAAGGATTAATTGAGAAAAAAAAAAATCTAAGTTAGAAAAACAGACTGAAAGTTACCTCTTTTTAAAAATTATTCTTTCTTGTCGGAGACCAAGAACAAGGTTTAGTCAGTCAGTTTAGCTTGCTAAATTTGGCTGGATGCATTTGTGGCATTGCAGTGCTGCACCTACACAATGCAAACAGATCTGTACATATATGTGTCTGTGTGTATAATATACAAATAAATATTTATATGTATAAACTCATATATATAAATAAGATATATTAAAACTCTTTTACAACCTTTACAGTAAAAAGATTAGCTACTCTAAATCATTCAATTTTAGGTCTCCTGCAGCTTGCTTATCTACTTCCTGAAAAGAAATGTGAGACAATTTGCAAACACTTTTAAGGTAAAGTCTTTTCTGTAAAATAATTTTGATGATATGCTGAAGAAGAAGAAAATGAGAAATAACAAAAATCAAGTAGGCAATGATTTCTGTAAATTCCTTTTTTTTCCCCACAGTTAAGCACTATGTTATCCCTAATAAGTTAAAAATCCTTAATGATTGATTTGCTCAACCCTATACAGAGAGCAGGTATTTGTTGAACATGTTAAAAACCAATGTTGTGGAAATGCTTGAGAGGATTCAGGCAAGCAGCACTGGTGGAGAGTTTGAAGGTCAATGAAGAGCAATTCCTTTTCATCACAGATGAAGTTCTTCCTTTGACTTTCCATGGTAAAGCACTGAAGACCTGAAGAAACACACATTTTAATAATATTTAGTGGCTCCATGATTTTTCATTTGCAGTTTTTCATTTGACATTTGGCATCAAAGAAAATCTATTTATAGCCTAGGCATCAGATTCTTCTTATGGTTGAAAGTTTTCACTTCCTCCATGATTAACGAAAGCAGCTGGCCAAGATTGTTCCAGCTAAGAGGGAAAGTCAGTAAAGAAGTCAAGAGCTCCTCAATAATCTTGTTTCATCAATCACAAATGGCATGGTATCTGCTTCAATTCTGCTTTCCAGAGGAAAAAAAGAAAGAAGCTGTGCCTTCTTTCTAAATACACTGGGCTTGGTTGGCATCAAAGATCCATCTACATGCTTACCCTGTAAAGGGGAGGGTTATTTAATGAATACTTTATTCAGTGACCTTGATCTAAGTGATGCCTTAAGGAGCTGGAACAGAGGCTGGATGGAGCTAAGAGGAATAAAGTGGATATTTCTTGAAGAGCCTCAAAAGGCCACACCCTGGCAGTACCGGAGCCACAGCCGTGCCTCTGCCTGGATGCCTCCAAGATGGGAGCAAGAGGGCTTGGTCATGAGATCTCACATTTTTATAAGTTCTGCTCCATTTGCACCTTGCAGTTCATTGTCCCATTCCAGCTTTAGCCCAGGCAGTCCCACCCTGCTTGTTTT
>JAYDZK010000268.1:1812917-1815417 GCA_034509185.1 Euphonia xanthogaster
CTGGGCTCTGGTGCTGCCCAAGGTGGGTCCATGGAGGAGATCCTTTGAATAAATCCCTGCTTTATTCTTTAGCTCTGCCCAGCCTCTGCTCTAGGGCAGCCTGCACAAGGCATCAGAAGTACTCAAATTATTAGGATTTTGAACTTGGAGCACACAGGCATCCTTCGCTGCTGTGATTTTTAATTTTTTTTCCCCTGATAAATAAGGACAGGGCAGAAATTTGGTGCTCTCTTCCTCATTCCACCCCCTGTGCAGAGGCTGGGGGACAGAAATAGTTGGCTGTTTTCCTTCTGTGTCTTGAAGGATATTTTAGGGAGAATGTAGCATCAAGTGAGATAAACCAGTAATACATTTGAAAAGGACTAAGAGGTTAATGATTGGTATGAAAGTGGTACATACAGAATTTAGCTTTACAGTGAAAAGAATGCATCATCAGCCCTGTTCTTGGGGAAAGTACTCTGTTAGAGCTAAAGAAACTATTTTGGAGAATCAACAGAAAGCAAAAGCTGAGGCCCAGCCCAGTAGCCATGGAGTGTAGCTCATGGAAGCAAAATGAAGTAGATTGATTTCTTTTACACCTCTGAAGAAAACCTGACAAATACTATGCACCAGCAATCAAGCAAAAACCACATCATTTGTCAGATGCAGAGGAAGAAAAACCCTTTCCTTCATTTATTCTTGCTGCTGAAATGAGGAGTTGGTTCATGAGCTTGTTTCAAGACTTCCAGTTCTCTGCTGCTATAATAAAATCTAGGTCTTGCTTCTAATGAAATTGGCAGCAAACTTCCTCCCAGAAAACACATTATCCTACAAATGAACATGGGATTAACCACTGAGAAGTAAGACCAAGGTATTTCAGTGGCCTTCCTGCCCTTTGCTGAGTGTGGATCAGAAGATCTGACAAAAGGAAAGGTATTCTCCTGGTAACAATCACTTCCACTCACATTACAGAAACTCAGAGAAGCAACATACCTGCTTTGCCAGCAGTAAGCTCTTTTAAAAAGGCACATGCAATTTCCCCCACAATGCTGACAATTCTAGCTGAATTAGTTCACATCCTGCCCATATTTTTCCATATCCTGGTTCTTGTGCCAGTGAGAGACATTTCTACATTTCACATTTAAATATTCCTTTGCTATGGTCACAACCATGTCAGTCTGCCTTGTTTTACTTGACACCTAAATGTCAGCTGAAGCTATTTCTAAGGGATCCAAATAAAAGTGTTGTGCTGCTCATGTCATACAAGATTTTACTTGTTTAGTAACCAGCATCTTTGGCAAGGATGAAGAGATATTAAATCAATTTTGGTGAGTTTTTTATTATCTCAAATTGTTTTTGCTCCAAGAGATTTGTATGGCTGCTACACTGAATCCTTTACATAATTTTTCCTAAATCATAATTGCTGAATTTAGCCTTTTGTGCTGCAGAATTTATCTGTAAAGTGAACTAACAAAACTGTCATTTCCACCATTGTAACATCTGCTATTCCATTTGATTTAGATATATCTAATATTGCAAAAATTTCAATGTTTTTTGCAACCACTCTTCCCGGCTTGGTTCTGATGCCTGGTGGGTTTGAAATTTTCATTTATTTTTTTTTTTCCCCAAATTGTCATCATTGACAGTAATTCTCTATTTTATTTTATTTTATCCTCCCCTCAGAGTTTGAAAGTATTCTTTCTAGGACACTTGATAATTCTTCAATCCAGTAAATATTTGAACATATTGCTGATCAATAGAGTCTCATCCCTTATGGGTTAATCCAGTTTGGTGCTGGATCTTCCCTGGCTGCAGGAGAGCCAGCAGCAGAGGCAGTGCAGCAGAGGAGCTGACAAGGACATGCATGAACCTGACCTTTGAGTATTCCAGAGGATGGGAGCAGTTGTGAGCACACAAGGAGCTGAGCCTCTCATCCTCAGGGATCCTGTGCATCTCTGACATGGCAGTGGTTTTGTCCTACTTGGAATCAATCTTGCTTCACTTGCTCCTGATTAGAGAGTTCCTTCAGGTCATGGGCTGTTAGCAGGCTCTCTCTGAGCACATTAACACCTGCCAATGAGCCAATGTGCAGGATTGATGCTGAGCCAGCAGAATTCCTGCTAAGGGCTTGACTGCTGCCTTTGCCACCTCGCTGAGGAACCCTCCCAAGAGGGCTCAGTCTTCCCTGCCACCTCCTTCTGCCCTTGTCCCTGCTAACAAAATCCTACAAACCTTTAGAACTGAGCAAAGAAAGTGGAACTTCTCAGTGAAAGTGTGGAAAAGGCCCTTCTTCTTCCTTTTTTTTTTCCCTAACCCAGGATTAAATTCAATGACTAACCTGAAGCATACTGAGCACTGTTTTTATATCCCATACTTTCAGCAATAAGCTAAAAGGGAAATCAGAGTACAAGGCACTCTCTCCACTGCCATAGGAGGCAAAAAGAAAATCAGAGTACAAGGCACTCTCTCCACTGCCATAGGAGGCTGATACTCAGCAATAGTGGTGGCAGGGATGCCACCA
>JAYDZK010000268.1:1820417-1824401 GCA_034509185.1 Euphonia xanthogaster
TTATATATTATTCTATTTACTATAATATTAACGATTAACTGAGTTCTGATTCAAGTTACAAAGCCATGGTGTTGGGGGAGAGAGCCTGTGCACAAGCACAATAATCTGTTAAGAGCAGATATTCCTCCAAAAGGGGTGACTTACAGTTTGCATTACTTTTCATCTGATATTATTATTATTGCTGTGCAGATATCTTACACTGGTTGCTTTGTGATGCTGAATGAATTCATTGTAGTCTGGCATCGAGATTGGTTTTAGACTGTGGAAGTGATAGTGAAGGATGAAAAAAATATTTTTCTATAGTTATAGCAAACCAAACCACTCCTGTGCTTCCACTGCATATTTTGAAGTGAAAACCTCTTTGTTTTCTATGTCTCTTGTCAAAAATACAAAGCTTTAGTGTGTCAGTGTAGTCTATTCAAATGGAAAGAACCATTTAGATATATTTTTTTTTTCCTTTAGAGCCTCATCTTTTTCTAGTGCTGTAGCTGTTCCCCCTGGCAAGTTCCAGCTGCATTCAAAATACTCAAATAAGATGGTCTGATAAGGTTGCCTTGTCTCTTAGGTTTTTACTTCTTTATAGGAAGAAAGGTTTAAATGGTATTTAGGAGCAATAATTATGCAGGGAGTACAAAATATATTTCTTACTGGTGTTTCTTCCCTCCCTGCAACCTGTTTTCATGCTATGGGTCAGGACTTAACAGCTCTCAAGAGTGTCTGGCTGAATAGTGGCAGGCTTCTGAATCTCAAATCAAGTGCTCTTCAAAGCACCTTACTTCACTTGAGATAAAAACTAGAGGCAGGTTTTTTTCTATCTGGCCTATTCATCAAGTATAATCTACTGAATTGTTGACATTTCTAAACACTAAAGGGATTTTAAAGATCTTATTGCTCTAAAGAGACTTACTTGTAGTACAGAATAAAGAAGTGAAATGAAAAAAATACTGACACATGAAAAGTACAAAACGAAATAACTGAAAGCTGAAAGCAAATAGCTATAATTTGACATATGGTTTCTTTACAAAACACATTTGTGATGTAGGAATCTGCTCAAATGTTCAACCCTCCTCCTAACTTTCTGATAAATAGCAATGTTTATTTTAATCAAAATTAGTCGCAGAAGTCTTGCATTTAATGTGATACCAGTTTCTGTCATTCATATTTAATATATTTGTTTTCATTCACACTGAGACCTACTGTCTGAAACAGAGTTGTTTAAAAAGAAATTAGTGTGACCTGTCTTTTAACCTTTCCCCTTCTCATTCTGTGTTTAAAGTTCCTTAAAAGCAGGAGTTTCCCAAAGGGTGGGCAGAATGACTGCTGGCTCACCAATGCAACTTTTCTCTCCTTTTAATAAGTAATATCAATCACTGAATAAAAATACATGTTTTTATAGCAAAAATGGGTTGAGCCAATATTACAGAGATTAAATTACACTTCAAGGATTTCTGAAGTCCAAAGATTATTTGGAAGTAACACTACAAAAGGCTTTGTTACCTGGAGTTTTAAAATGTAGCTCTGAGTCACAGGGGATTAGTGCTGCAGAGATATTAGAATATGAATTATGTAATGTCTGCATCCTTACCTGGGAGTTACAGGAACTGAACATGATTCTGTGGCAGTTTCATGATAGCAGAAATACCTTTTTTTTTTTCCTCTTCTGGCCTGCTTTTTGCCACAGCATGAAGTGTCTCCCCATGGCATTTGCCACTGCAGAGCTGAAGTTTCTAGCTTATGAAAATCTGCAAAAATAAACTGGTCATCTGTTTGTAAATGTGCAGAGTTTTGTAAACCAGCATTACATTTATCTTTCTAAATGATACTTGCTTTTAAAACAGAGGTTAGTAGCAGTAGTTTGCACTTACATGGCCCTTTTGCACTTCTCTCTCGCTGTTTTAAAGTGATTGAATAATTTATGTTCCTCCACACGTAATAATCCTGCAAAGCAGACCCAGAAAAATACCTGTAGCAAAGAAGAGCTTGTCCATGCATGAAAAGCAAAATAATGGGAAAAAAAAAATTTAAAAAAAAGATAAGAAGCTCCAGAAAATTAGCCTGCTTCAAAAAGCTATTAAATTGTTCCCATCCCTGAAGCTTTACAAATGTGATAATTGTTGTGTTCTGGTGGTGCAATATGTTTCTGCACCAAGCTGAGGAGCAAGCCCTCGTGTCTGGAGGAGGGAGCAGGGCTGTGGAACAGGGGCAGGGAATCCTCCCTGTGGGCAGCCTGTGCTCCAGGTCTGAATGCCCAGAAATGCTTCCCAGCCCTGCTGGGCTGCCTAGCAAGGGGAAACTTCTAATTCCAGCTGACTTTAAAAAGTAAATACACAGCACAGGGCTGTTCCTGCTATAAAACAATAACACCCCCCCCAGCTAACATTTGCTTTTTTAGTTGGCAAACCATCATTGAAATGCACTTTCAGTGGACACTTGCCAGTGTGGGTTAGCTGTCTTGGAGCAGAACCTTTCTGTGAAGTGTTTCTGTGACCTGGATGATTTTATCAAGAGGCAGAATGTATCTGATCAGTTATTTGGTGCAGTTGCACAAGGGTGCCAATGGGTTTTCTGAAACGTGACAGGAGCTGAGACAGAAGCCTGGTAAATTGCAGTGAACTTTACCAGATAGTTTTGGATGCAAACTGAAATATTTGCTGAGGTTTTCAATTTAGCTGAAATTTTCAAGGGTGACAGTAACACTGTAATCCTGGAACAGATGCTTCTGCTCTGAATGCTGTTTCTCCCTCCTCCCCACATCCACAGCTTTTGTTTGTACACACAGAGCCTCAAACACTCCTCAAGCTTCCCAGTAGAGAGCCTCAAGTTGTTGTAGAGCATCGTGGGCATCACCAGCAGCTCTGGAAGGTTTCCAGTGAACCATCTGTGGTGTGATAGGAAATCTGCGCTCTGTGGCAGGCTGCAGTGCCATTCAGAGAGGGAGCAGACACACTGCAGGCACTGATTCAATGAGAAGCTTCCCAGAGTTGTGGGGCTGAATTCCTCCCCTTGACCTTTTAGACTGGGGGGTAAGAATTTGGTTTAAGGGAGTCGCTCAGGTTTCCTGGATAATCAGCAGATATGGACAAGCACTTGCAAGGAGGATTCATCCCACCCTGCTTTATAATGTGGGTTAGGCTGAGTGGCTGACTTGTAGACAGCTGCAATTAGGTTGAATGAATCCATCAGGGAAGAGGATGTGACACGAACATCAGCATCCACCCGGGCTGTCCTGAGAGCCCTGGAATTACCCAGCCTTGCATCACTGCTCTTACGTAAGCCCAGGGAGGAGATATTCAGCAAAAAGAGCACATCTCCAGGAGAAATGCCCTTGCTTTGGACACAGGTGATAGCATCAGACTCATGAACTACTGCTTGAATTTAGAGCAGTATTTCCCTTCAGGATTTAGGCAATATATTCCAATCTCAACAGTATATTCTCAATCTCTTGCCTAGGTTTTATAACTAGATTATATTAACTGCTGGCCTCCATCTTTCCCTTTCTTTACTCCATCTTTTCTCCAGCCTTTTGTCACTTTATTCCTTTCCCTATGGCTGTGCTCTTTCACTCACCTTTCTGAACATTACTATTTCAGTTAGAAGGGAAAAAAACTCTTTAATAAAGAATTAATACAGTATTTATATATTGTCAGAACTCAGGACATCCCTTTGGGAGTCCGGAGTTGCCAGGACCCCTGCCAGGGGGCTCAGAGACCCTGGCACAGAGCCCGAAATGCCTGTGGTTTTGATTATGACCCGTGGAGCAAGCTACCAACCTTAGATGAAGATCTGCAAGCCACGAAAAATTAAGTAGAATGATAGTGAATTTAGCACAGGGCGAAAAAGTAGATTTTGGGGTTTCTAGAATGGAGGACCGGGGGGCAAGATGGGAGGATTTGGGCGTGTCCTGCCTTTCTCCTTCTTCTTCTTGGCCTCCATCTTCTGCTGTGATATTGGCAGTTTTAGATTGGTTTAGAGTAGAAGCTCACT
>JAYDZK010000268.1:1838669-1853217 GCA_034509185.1 Euphonia xanthogaster
TATTTAAGCAAATGTTTTTCTTCCCCCCCCCCCCCCCCCCCAAAAAAAAAAAAAAGAGGAAAACCTCCTGTGTTTCAGCACCAGAGTAGATGGATCTTTCTGGACTGTTGGGCATCAAGCATCCCAGAGCATCTGCTGAAAACTTGGCTGCTTATTTGAACTCTGCCTTTAAACAATTTTGAAAGTTATCAGGCACCTCAAAATAATTTGCAGACTTCCTGTTCATATCAAAACAAAGACACCTTTTATATTTTCAGCATTTTATTACATGAGGATTTTCTAGACTTGCAGAACTTAATCTGAAAAGTCTCCCAGAGAAGTCAGTGATAGTTTAGACCAGGAACAACCTGGCAGGGTAAGGTCCAGAGGATCTTTTACAATTTAGCAGATCTTGAGAATTTTTAACTGCATATTCCTCTATATATTAAAAAAATGTACTTTAATGTTTTCTGGCATTGAAGATAAATGTAAAACCCAAAATATAGCAAGATTTTTAAAAAAAAAGTCCTTATGCTGGCAGAGTTTGAGTCTGAATGTTCATAGCCTCAGAATCTTCTCAGCACTCAGAGTGTCAGAGGTATTCTCTTAAAAGTGCTGAATTGGTGAAGTTTGGTGCACTTTCAGATACTTCTTTTGAAGTCAGGTTGATGCAGGTGCACTAGAGAAAGCTCTTGCTGGAATTTCACAGGGCTGGCCTCAGAGAACAGAAAGGATGAATGGCTCTGATGTAGGTATGAAATCAGATGTTTTCAGTGCCTATATTTTGAGATAGTTTATTGTGTGGAGAAAGAGCTGTAAATCTCTTTAAAATGCATTGCTCAAGTGAAACTTCTCAGCATTTCTTAGAATGCATTTATTTAATGCAGAGCAAGTCAGAGCTTCCTCTCATAGGCCAGGGCTGTTTGTGCAGAGCATCATTCTTGGCCTGAACTTGCATGACTTCAAAACCAGTTTGGCTTCCTGACCTGTTTTAAATCAGGACAGGGATTCTTCTAGCAGGGATTCTTGACATCAGTTCTAGCTCCAGTGTCTCCAGCTCACAGCTGGGAGCTGCAGCTGCAGCACTTCATTCCTGAGCAGGGAAGTTTCAGTGCATCCCGTTCCTTCCTGGGCACTTTCAACATCTCCATGGATCCAGCAGGTGAACTTGTGAGACACAAAGGTTCCTCAGCTGTGTGATGAAACTCCTGCCAGCAGCATGGCCTGACACTTGGGAAAGGTGAGCTAATCACAGAAACACAGGATGGGTCAGGATGGAAGGGACCACGGGCAGCCAGCAGGGCCATCCCTGAGCACTGGACTGTGTCCAGCTGGAATATCTCAGTGAGGGAGACTGCACAGCCTCTCTGGGCAGCCTGTTCCAGTGCTTCATCCCCCATGTAGGAAGGAAGCTCTTCCTCATGTCCAGGTGGAGTTTCCTGCACACTCCAATTCCTGCCCATTGCCTTGTGTGCTATTGCTCAGCACCATGGAAAACACCTCCCTTCAAATACTGACAGACACTGACAGGGTCCTCCCCTCCCAGCCATCTCTTCTGGGGCTGGACAGGCCCAGCTCCCTCGGTCCATCCTCACAAGAGATTCTCCATCCCTTCATCATCTTTGTTACCCTCCCCTGGATCTGCTCCAGGAGCTCTGTGTCTCTCCTGTGCTGAGGAGCCCAGAGCTGGGCACAGCACTAATAAATAAAACTCAGCCAAGACCAGACAGGGAGTGACAGAGAGAGGAGAGCACTTGGAAGAATTCTCCAGCACGATGAAATTTCCATTTGTGGCTCTTCCCAGCCTATGTCCAGGACAGTTCAGCAATTTTGGAAAATTACTTGAGTGAGAGGATTTTGACAGCACGAAGAGGATTTTGACAGCACACTCATGCAGACAGTGGAGCAGTAAGTCCATCTGTGTGGGAGATTGTGTGGGAGTCTTCCCAGGAGCCAGCTCAAAACCAGGGGATTCATCCCAAATCACCAAGGTTCATGGCTGAGGAGCTTCAAACACCATTATGGATTCTCCAGCTTCACACAAGCAAATAGAACTTGTCCCAACAAAATAGAGGGGGAAAGGGTTAAAGCACAGGCAGAGTGGATGGAGCCACAATTACTTCAGGGGGTTATTTTGCAGTCCTTGACTGTGAAAGTCTCAATGAAGTTTTAGAGACACCCTAGCCCAAACAGGTGCAAACCAGCAGCAGTTCACAGAGAGGAATTGAATCATAATTCAGAAAATCATCAGAACCAACAAAATAAGAACCAACCTTTAAATAAGAATTTAAGGGTTTGAATATCTACTTTGCAAACTAGCAGTGTTGATTTAAATTCAGAGAAATCAAAGTGGACAACTTGCTTCTTTAAAAACAAACAAAAAAAAGTATAAAATTTAAATGGTGAGGTTTTTACTTAATCCAGCCTGATGGGGGAAGTTTTAAAAATAAATAAACCCTCCCCTGCAGTATTTGAAGCACAAAGCTGCAGAATACAGACTGAGTATGAATCCACCTTTGCCAAGTAAAATCTAAAGGGTAAACCATAGACAGTTACAGAGAGAAATATATGTTTTCTTCACTCGTTATAAATGAACATATTTATTGCAACAAGAGGAATGTGTTTATCTGCTGTATGCAGCTCCATGTAAATCAGAGCCCTTCTGTTGCCCTGTAGGTAATTTCTGTGGAATAACTGTTCATAAACTTCTCAAAACCCATTGGGGTAGGCCTGACCTGAAGGAGGTTATCTGTGAATCTACAAACCTCTCTGGTGCAGCTGGAAAAGCTTGTATGTCCCAGGAGAGGAAGAGCTGCAGTTTGCAACCCTCACCACTTTTAGCTGCCAGAGAGTACGTGAGGTCTGTCAGGTGCCTGGAGGCAACTGCAACCTCTGCTGGAAGATTCCAGGTGACTTCCAGCTCCTGTCAGGCACCTGAAGGTAACAAGGATCCTCCTGGGGCACTCACAGAAGCCCTGCTCACCATCTGACCCACCTACAGTTCAGCCTAGGCAGTGAGGCTCCAGCACCAGAGACCTCTACCAGCCCAGCAAAACCAGCATCGCAGTCCTCTGTGGGGACAGAGCAGCCCCAGCCCACCAGCATCAGACACACATTTTCAAAATCATGATCCTCACAACCAGGATGGGGAAAGGGAACAGCACAGAAGGCCCTGGAATTCTCAGTGTGCTGAAAGACGGTCATCAGAGGTCAAAACTTGAAGGAAAGCAGGTTTCTTGCAGACTTCCACCAGCTTCCAAAGAAACAGCAGGAGTTCTGGCAGCTGGGGGTCTCATGGAAATCTACAACACATCAGCAGCACACATTACCAGAGTGATCAAATGGCTTCATTGCTTTGGGCTTTCATTTCTGCAGACCCTATGAAAACACCCTCATCTTCCCCATGATCACTTTTGCAAACTATCTTAGGATAGTGAATTATCTGGGGTAAGCTACCCTGTCTGCTGATGCACTGGGGTTTTCTTTCTTCACAGCTAAGAAGAGAATGTTGGGGGAGGAATTAATTTAAGCAAGAACCTGCCAACCTGGCTCCTATCCAAGCTGTACTATCTTTTTACTACTGTGCGCCTCGTGCAGGTTCCTCCAGCCTCTGTTTTCTCCAAGAAATACTGAATGATAATGTGGGAGACTTCCCTAACACCATCCTCCAGCTCCAAAAGGAGCTACATTCCATGCTTTGTTTTCCACCCAAAGAGCAGGAACGTGGCTCTGCCACTGGGCAGTGCAGGGCTTTAGGGGTTCCTGCACTCTTCAGCCAGAGAAACACTCCCACAGTGCCTTCTCTCCCTCGGAATGGGACCAAGCAGCCACCACAGACCCCTCTCCCACACCTGTAATTCCCCTCCCGTGTTTCCAATTGAGGAGGGTGTTGTTTGGGGTGTCTGTAGGTGCCAATCACACTCTGATCAAAAACAGGGCTGCAAAAGAAGAGTTATTTTAAAAGAAGACCCTGCATCATTCCCAGAGTGGAGAAGCTTTATCAGATTCACGTGGCACAAAGCTCAGCTGCTGAAACTGAGGACAAGAGCAAACAGAAATTAACTGGGGGAAAAAAAATTAAAAGAACCACACATTTTCAGTTTCTGTAGTGCTGTTTTTACTGTGGAAAAGTGGAACAAATTCAATCCTTAGCATAACTCTAAACTGCACATATTAATTATGCAGAGAAAGGCAGGTAATATATTTTAGTCGGTAATACCAGAAAAATCAATGTAAAAAAAAAAAAAGCCAGACACCTTTGGCCATTGAACGTGAGTGAAGCAGGACTTCCAAATGGCTGGAAAGCCTGGGGGAGGCAATGTGCTATCAGTCCCGGGCCGTTGTCTGCTACTGTAATCTTGCCCCTACAAAAAAATCCCGTGTTAGGCTGCCTAAAGTGAATCAGCCCATGGAGGCATTTTGCTCGCTTTATAAAGAAAATAAAAAGAAGAGGGGAAACCCCCTTTCAGCGCTCCACCCTGGGTGAGAAAGCGGCTCTGCCTGCCTCCTGCGGCAGGGCACACGCTGGCTGGTGCTTACCTTTTAAAAGCAATTAAAGGCGGCGTGTGCTCGGTGCGAGGCGGCTCCAGCACGTGTGTCACCCATGCGTGTCTGCTTCGCCATCAGCATGTATGGCTCATCATCTGTCTGCTCTGAACAATAACTGTTAGGTTAGCAGCCTTTTCACTTGTAAATGTAAATATTGTATCTAGAACACAATATTTGAAACACAAAATACAGTGTTATTAAGACAGCACTCACACATCAATTCTTGTGTGACTATAATTTGTGAAATGCTTTAGGAGGGGCTTATAAATAAAGTATAAGGTGTTATTATGAAATACATTTTAACCAAATGCACAGAAATGTCTCATTCCTATTGAAATCAATAGCAAAACTCCCACTAATTTCAGCGGTGAAAAGAGGAGACCCTCGGAAATCGCTGCGTTACACTGAGCAAATACATCACAGCAGATTTCAGTCTTCACAAGTAACACAGCTCTGGAAGAAAAAAAGGGGGTGAAGATGGGAATTAGAGGCTGTTTAGAACACGTTGAAGATTTTCGTCCCCCAGTCCTGCTGCCGGCTGCGGTGCCTGGCGAGCCAGCACGTCCCCACGGAGCCACGCTCCATCCCCTGCCCGCTCCCAGCTGCGCTGCCGGGCTGCCCCGGGGAAGGGCCCGGGATGCGGCGCCGGGGCTGGGGCCGAGCGAGCGGGGGTTCCGGGCCCAGCCCACCCGGGGCGATGCCCCTTGGCTGGGCTGGCAGCAGGGCACGGCTGCCCGTGCCCCGCGGAGCGCCCGGCGCGCCCGGCGGCGGCGGCGGCGCTGCGGGCACCGAGCGCGCCCCGGCTTCTTCCCGATGTGCAGCCAGCCAGGCGCTTCTCCCCTTCCACAGGGCACGGCAAGGAGCCAGCGAGCCAGAAATGTCTCCTCTCCGCCACGGCCAGCCGGGCTGTCACTGAAATCATCCCAAGGTCCATCCGCGCACATCCCGCGGCTTTGCCGCGCGGCCGCAGGGCCGCAGCCCCCGCCCGGAGCAGCCCGCCTGGGAAAGCCTTGGGAAGGGCTGGCCACTGCACCATGGAAGAGCTGGCCACTGCACCATGGAAGGGCTGGCCACTGCATCATGGAGGCCACTGGCCGCTGGAGCACGGGCGGTGGAGCGGCACGGCCGGGAAAAGCCGGGAAGGGCAGGGAAGAGCCAAGGGGAGCTGCCCCTGCCCGTGCATCGGCCCCTGCAGAAACAGCAAGCAGCGCGCAGAAGTTGTCGGGAGAGGAAGGGATGGGAAGCTCTTTTCCGTTCCTGGTTGAGCAGAAGTTGGCATTTCCATAACAAGCTGCATTAGTAAGTATAAACACGATAATTAGCTGTAGAAGTGCTGGGTTTGTACCTGTAATTAATTGATCCCGGATTCAAGTTAGCTGTGTGAGGAGGGACCTGCCAGTTGCGGTGTTTAATGCAATTTCTCTCTTTCTTATAAATACATTACGTGCAGGTCTGACAAAAATATGTACTAAAAAAATTTAAAACGGATTTTTGTTTGACATTTGTGAATGGATGCCCTTAAAACTTAAAATATACTTAAAACTGACCAGTATCAAAATCAAAGCTCACTTTTGCTTGCTTTAAGCTCTTCATTTTAATAACCATCATCTCATGCTTTGAGAAAAGCTGCTCTCTTTCCCTAGAGGATCCTGAGTTTACGTGCATTTTATCTCATCTGCAGCACTGCAGCCACCTCAGCAGCACAGCCCTGCTACCCCAAGTCTCCAGTGTGACAAATATACCAAAAGGAAAACATAACCAGCCTAGATGGTATCTCTGCTTTACAAAGGCTGCTTGTGATGCCTGAGCTTTGACTCAAAACTCCCCGCACATTGGCTTTTTAATCATGAGATCCCTTTTTCAGCACAGCATCGAGAGTAACAACTGCAGCACAATGAGCCAGCTTCATAGATATGGGAATGTTTAGATTTCCCTGCCAGTGACTAAAGGCCTTTAGCTTTCACTAGCCAGTCCCAGCTCGCATTGTTGTTGCCTGTTGATTTGTCTTCTCTCATTATTCCTTGACATGCAGCTCTCCACCCACGCCCACACTAACAACCCTCACACAAAGCGCATTGAGGTATTAACCAGGTTACAAGTTCAATGGAAAATTACACTAAGATTGTGCTGTGTGGCAATATAAAGGGATGGCATTCACTCTCCCAAAGAGCCTGTTAAAAACGCAGCTGGGTTGTTTTTTTCCCCTTTCAAGCATCCTAACAAAAACAATTTTTAGAAGTGGGGGTTGCATATCTGGGTGTACGTGTGTCCGTGCGTCCTTTAGGTACAACGGGGACAGACAGACACAGGCCTGGCACGGTGCAAATCCCCTCTGGAAATTCTGCTGGATTCTGGAGTTCATTTAGAGCATCCCCAGAAACCCCAGCTAAATAAACAACCTCCTCCTGCTCTCAGTTAGATACGCGAACCTATCTTTTTTTTGTTAGCCCAAATTACAGGCTGGTAGAAGGGCTGAAAGTCTGTAAAAGTGTTCCTTAAGAACCTCTCCTTACTGAAAATAAAATCAAAATTAAACTTAACATTGTCTTCTTTTTGTTAGCCCAAGTTACAGGCTGATGGAAGGGCTGAAACTCTATAAAAGTGCTCCTTAAGAGCCCCTCCTTACTGAAAATTGAAAATAAAATCAGAATAAAACTTAATGAGATTAACCTAGCACAGTAACAAAATTTGCAACACCACACTATAAGGTTAAAAAGAAAATAGTATAATAAAGGAAATACAAAGGCTTTGGCATGGTTTTTTACAATCAACAATGGTTAATCTTGATATGTAGTTGTGAACAACTTCAAAACACTTAAGTTTAAAACTCTTGCAAGCACTTTTAATTGATTAGGAATGAATTCTAGATGCACAAAGATGATTGGACTGTGAACAGTAGTACAACTATATCTAAGAACAATTAACTCTTGCCGACCAAAAAAGAAACGTATGATGCATGAAAATGTGTATAAAACATCTATAGAGTATTCTTGTCAAATATAAATGAAATTAACTTTATTATAGAAATCATTCTGGGAGATTTCTAGGGAAGACAAATACTTACATTTCGACATAAAACAAATCGGATTATATCGAAGACACAATCTACCTTTTATCTATCAAACTCTTTTCTTCATGGCAGCTCTCTCTTAACCCCTGTTTGCACATAGCTTCAGCCGTTAACAACCTTTGGAAATACCAACAGATATTTTTCTTACATAAATCTAGTGCGTGTTGTTCCAGGTTTAATTATATGCAATGGAATGATACAAACTTGGAACATCAATCCATAATCTATGAACAGATTGGTAGAAGTATTCGATATATCTTGATAAAACTCTTAAATTCGTGGCAAAGCTTGTTGATCATGGCTTCTTTTTTTTTTTTTTTCCTTTTCTTTTTTTTTTTTAAACAACTTCATGACCAACACAGATTAAACATCCATCCAGTCTACATTGTTCTTTTTTTTTTTCATTATAACATACAAATGCCCATTTACAAATAATACACCAAAATGAATAAAAGTTTGGATACCAAAATGAAGATTTGTTCCAACTGATATAATGCCTTCAGTGTACAAAGGTCCATGTGAAAGTCTTTTCCATGTGTTACAGCATAGGGCACAGTTGCAGTACAGAAGTACTCTGAGAGCCATTCTTCCTTTATAAAATACTGCTGAACATCCAACTGTTGTCCATATAGTCATTTACGGAATTAACACATGTTTTACTGCAATCTTGGCCAGTATTGAGACATATCAGGTTCACTGCCAGGAACTTGAACTGGAACTGACACTCCAGGGGAAATGAGACCTGAAAATTGAGAGGGAAAATGGATATTTTAGTTTTTCTATTCATAGCACGATTTTTGCTTTACGGTTTCACAGATTTGAGTTTGTATTCCAGCAAATGCCAAATTATTCCAACAAACATCAAATCTCACCATCTACCAGCCTGTGGAATCAGGGGTTGGGGGTGTATATATTTTAAAAATTATGCACATTTCCCAGATTGTTGTTATAAATAAACTTTCACGCTTTGAGATAAATGCCAGAGCCTCGGCTCATTTGTATCAGTTGAGAATTCAGCCCAAAATACACAGAACAGTTCTATTCTTTTGAAAAGTGCCTGGATTGCTCCTGTTTCTGCTGACACTTGCCCTTTTTTACCCTGATTTGCCTTTTTTATGCATGGGCTAATATTTCTACAGTTTCCCTGCCTCTTTGATAACTTCAAACCTTTAGCAATAAATAATGTCTGACACAGACACGGTAAAAATGTGCCCAACGCTGAAAACAGCTTCACATACACTTAACCTCACCACTGTGAATATCTCTGCTGAAATTTAATGCTGAAATAAATGCTGATTTGGAATTTAATTATACAGGGAAGATTTTGAGGGATAGGGGCTCACTAAAGAGCTTGCCTCTGTCCTGCTATTTCCACACCACCTCTGTTAATCAGCTTTCTTTCCATCTAGCCCTCCAAGAAGCAGCTTAAAAAACAGAATTTTTTGCTCTAGTTTGCAAGGTTATACATTTTCATCTTCTGCCTGCTATGGCAGCCACAAATCCCAGCAGAGAGGCCTCCCCCAGTGATGGGGAGAGCCTTCTCACAGCAATAGAGGTGAAAAGCCTGATGGCTGGAGCAGAGAGGGCAGGCTGGCAGGGGGGCTGGGGGAGCAGGGGGTCACTCACCTGTGGAAGTGGTGCCAGAGGTGCCCATGGGCTGGCTGTTCATGTGTGTCTGCATGTGAGGAGGGGTGTATGTATCATAGCTCCGTCCGTTCACCGATGGACTGGTGGGCAGCATGCAAGAGTAGGAGGAGGTCTGGCTGGGGACCGGGGGCTGTGGGGGCAAAGCACAACGTGGTAAGTGGCCCTGCAGCTAAAGACAGCATCACACTCTTGGGCATGGATGTGCCAACCCTCAGACTGCAAAAAATCAGCTTCAAGTTTCAAATTCAGGCACCCCAATGTAAACACTTATTTATGAACCGAACCAAGCAGGCCCTTCATGGAGGCTTTTGGGCTAAAAACCAATATGGGCAGTTACTGGTGCTTTTTCAGACATGCTTGGTGAGCAGATCCCTACATCCAGATGCTGTTGGAGGTGTTACATCCCTAAACCTGAGTGCTGCCCTCCTTTATACTCATCTTCCTTTTGGAAGATGTCTCCTACCACCTGCAGCCAGAGCCAGGGCCAGCATCTTACCTCGCTCTTGTGCTGTAACTAAAATGTAACTAATATTTTAGTCACCTCACACTTGGTGCTGTAACTAGAGTCACTCAGCTGAGGCACAGAGGCTGGTCCTGCATCTGCCAGCGTGGGGCTCATACACAGACCGTGCGTGGGGCTGGGGGGACCAAGGCTCTGCAGGGGAATCCCCTAACCCCACACACAGGTGTGCATTGATCCCCATCAGAGCCTCAGCCACCCCAAACCTGTGCCAGCAGCATCCCGGAAAAGACATCTCCATTTACCTCAACTCCAACGCCTAAAGCCCAATTTGCCAGGGGGGACAGCAGCTGGGGGCAGGGGCTGAGGGATGGTACAGTGCTGGAGAGGGACCAAGCAGGGCCTTCTCCTGCTCCAGGCTGCCGGGTGAGCGGGGACCAGCGCAGCCTTGATCCAGGGAGGCAGCGAGGGAATGGGAAGCAGGATGAGTAATTCCCACCCCGAGCACACGAGACCCGACACGTCTGCACATATTTCCTGTCTGCACATCCCTGCCACGTGCCATCTCCAGCAGCACTCACTGAGAGCCCTCACTTGCTTTGGGAGAACACACAACGCTCCGTGCACCTGCAGAGAGACCCCTCCGAGCCCTCCCGGCTGCCCTGCCATGCTGACCATGCAGGCAGCGTTTTCCAGCCAGGCTCACACGTGCTGTGTCCCTGCCCAGGTGCCCAGTGGTGAATCAGGGGCCTCCTGCTTTCCCAAGGGTCCCTCCTGGATCAGCCTTTTGATCTTTTGTCATCTGCTCCCAGCCCTGCTGCCGGGGACGGCGCCACCGGCCTCGCACGTCACGGAGCAGCGACCCAGCCAGCATCGTTTCTTTCCACAGACTTGCAAGACTCTAACTTTATTTGGTTAATTTTGGTTCAGCAATTAGTAACATCGTAATTGCCGCAGAGAAGGAGTTAGGCTCTCTAATCTGCTCGCCTGTCTCTAGCAGTGGTCAATGCTGTGTGCCTCAGACAAAGCTGTAAAACTCCCGTAATTGGCCAGCACCTTCCTAGGCCAACCCCACCATTAAAAAAGGAGGAATTTTGCATCTGAAAGGTCTATAGAAACAGACCCCAAAGGAATAGATTTCTTCCTAACCCAGCTGGTGATCAGCTAATGCTTTCAGGCATGAGGATTGACAGCTCTTGCAATTCTGGCTTAGCTGGCATAACCACTGATGCTAATCACATCCTTCCATTTCTCAGGTGTTCCTAATGTGCCTCTGCCACGTTACCTACATCCAGAAGGTCGGATCCCTCCAGCAGCTTATTCAGGCAGCAATTTCCACAATATGGCATCAGTGAGTCCCAGAGGTTAACCACATATTTTAGCATTTTTTTATCCCAGATTTGTTGCCTTGCAAATCTGAGGACTTTTTGGAAACCTGAGAAAAGTGCTTGTTGAGCACCACACTTTTCAGCACCCTTTCCCTTCCGATTCCCCCAAACAGGGCATCTGAAAAGATGCCAAGGAAGTCGTTGGGTGCAGGTATCCCTGCAGCACGGTTTGGGTCTGTAATCCCTCATGGCATGGAGGAAGGGTCCCCACGCACACTCCCACACAAGCCCAGGGGTTGCTGAGTCCCCAGGGAATGCCGTGCCCTGGCGTGGCCCTGGACTTACTTGCATAGGCAGGTTGTTGGCCATGGTGAAGCTGGGCATGGGCGGCAGCGCGCTGTACGTGTTCGTGAGCGCCGTGTCCGTCCTGCCCAACATGGAACCTGATGTGAAAGAGGAAACTATAATAGAATAGACAGATAGATGAACACATTAGTTTAACCACAATTACAACTGGCAGCACAGCCTCAGAGTCTCATTTGGCCCAGAGGATGGATGGATGGAGGTGAGCGGGTTGGTGGCATTACCGGGGGTGGTTGGTTGTGGGATCGGCTGGTAAACGCTTGTGCTGAAACTACTACTGATGGGAATGTGGCTGGGAGTGTTGCTGGCTTGTCTTCGCTGGTTCCTCAGCTTCTCTTCCCTTCTCCATTTGGCCCTTCTGTTGGAAAACCACACCTGGAAATACAGCATTTGAGAGATGTGAGCGACCTTACAAGGGCTAGAGGCACGGGGCCTCCCCCACGCAGCTCAAAAGCAAAGCAGCGGGTGAAAGCAAAGCCAGCTGCTGCTATTTTCCCGAAAGAAGGATATGGGCAAATACCTGATCATAAATATGCCTTGCCCCATGCTTTGAGAAGCCAGGAGTAACAAAATCAGAGTAGTAATAGTAAAAATAATAATAGTTACAATTGCAGAGCAAATCAGTACCTGTATCCTTGCTTCAGGCAGGTCTATTTTAGCAGCTAGTCTCTCTCTTGCAAACACATCAGGATAGTGGGTCCTCTCAAATTCTGCAGAAGGAAATATTCTTGCATTAGCTGCAGAGCTGATGTGGCTGACTGTAAAACCAGAGCTGTTCCTGTGCTGGTTGTGCTCTAAACACTCCTAAGAAGCATCACTGTAAGGGCAAAGCTGAGCTTTCTGCCTGTGTGCTGGCGAGGAGGACGCCTTGCCTGCTGGGGAGCCTTGCCATGGGGATGGGCAGGCTTGAGTGCAGTGCTGCATCTCTCAAGAAGCAGCGAGGGCTTCTGCCTCCACCGAGGGGGTCCCCAAGGCAGCTCTGACCCTGTCACCAAGAAGCGAAATGGCACGTCGCTGGATAACAGCGCAAAACGAGGACAAAGCTCCGCGGCGGGTCAGAGGCGAAGTGTGCCCAGGCCAGCCAGGGAAAAGGGCACCTGCTCCCAGCCCCGGGCACTGGGGATGGGGAGTGAGGTGGGGGCAGGCGTGGAGGACTCTGCCAGCCCCCTGCCTGCCCTCGCCTCCCCAGCAAGGCAGCACAGTGGATGGACAGGAGGGGAGTTATCCCCCCGAGAGAAGCCCGGGGTGCAGCATCAGTGTGATGTGTGCCCTGAACACTTCGCCTTTGAAAACCATTTTAACAGCTTTGCAGGGCACACCACGGCCAGCAATGAATATTTGGAGCTCTGCGAATAAAAGAGCACAGAGGGAGCCACAGAGTTTAAATATATACATATATATATAAGGCCCAGGAATGCCGTGCTTACATTCAGCCGGTAATGTAGTCAGGACACATTTTGTTTTCTCTCCTGCTTCAGCCACAGGAAAATGTCACTCACCTTTCTCAAGGGCTTCGATTTGCTCTTGGGTGAAGGATGTCCTATTTCTCTGCAGCTTCCTTTTCAGCTGGAGTCTCATTTGGGCCTCGTCTGAGTCTTCTCCATTAGAGCTGATGGAGTTAGTGTTTTCCCCTCCTCCCTCCTGTTGCGGACAGCCATCTGTGGAACCGAGAGAGAGTCGGAAAGTGAAATGCAGGTACCCTTGTTTGAAGATCCCTATCAGAGAAATAATGCAACTGGAAACGAGTTCAGCCATGTTTGCTGACACCCTCCCTTGAAAATGTCTCGGGTATCAAAGCAACGCGGTGCTAATGGCACAGGTAACACGGAAACATTTCGGTTTCCAGCCTTACGTAAACATCGGAGATGAGGAATTATCATCACCTGGTCTTAATTTCATTTTGTTTTCCCTCTGGAATAAAACCTGCATAAAAATACTTTCCCCTGAAAGTGATTCTTTCCATGAATCCCTGCTGGAGTGCCGTGGCAGTCTCCTCCGTCTGCTGCATTTATTTACCTATTGCTATATTTAAAATAGTGATGTTCAGTATTTCAGATTATCTATAATCAGTAATTCCTATCTAATCAATTAGATGTTGATAGGTTTGCAGAAAATGCTATTAAGAAACCAAACCAAGCTTGTAATCTTTTTAAAAAAATATTTATCCAGTTTTTATTTGAATTCTGCACAGTCAATTTCATTTTAAAGGTTGTGAATTTAGAAGTGCCTGCATTGTTCTGCAGTTTTATTCAACTATTGTATGAGTGTGCATTGCCTTGACACCTATTACTGAGCACAGCTGTAATTATATCATCACCAAGAACAGGCTATAATTGCTGAAAATGGAATTTTATATTTAGATAAAAGGACTGTCCATTCTTTGTAATGTGTTGCACCAGAGAAAAGTAAGATTTCTTTTAAAATTTTAACATGTAATTTTAAAAGAAATAGTAGCGAGTTCACTAACTAGCTAAATACGCTGTTCTGCAGCTGAGCGCTTGGCATATCATTTAAGTGGTACATTTTTAATTAGGGCATTTCCACCACTTTTAATGTAATTTCCGTCATTAAACAGGGGAAAGTTTCATTGTGCTCGGCTCTCGGGCAGAGGCGGCTGCGGCCCGGGGCCGGCTGCTCTTGGGGGGCTCGGCGAGCACCCCCGGCCGCCGGGGCCGGAGGGACGGAGGCTGCCGGCGAGGCAGAGAAGTCGTTGTCCTAAATGAGCTCTCCCTCTCCTTTCAAAGCATATTTTTCGAAGCGTTTTGATGTCGCATAAAGAGGGAGCCGGGGTGAGGGACGCATGGGCTACTTATGCTAATTCCCTTGAAAAGTTACGCCAAAAATAAATAGCGACACTCCCGCGACATCCTTTAAATATTGTGGGAAATCAACTTTAAAGTAATATCATTTATAATCGGCGAACAATGGCCCCGGTCTTCAAAGCTCGGGGGGAATTGTGACAGGATCTGGTGGGACCCTTTCAACCACTTTGAAATGTTTTAAAACCCGAACTTTCTCCTCCATTTAAACACAGGGATTCAGCGGCCGTGGTCACCATATGGGCGGCCGCAGCCCCATTGAGGCGGCCGGCGGCGGGTGAATAGCGGGGGGGCGGGGGGAGCCGCCTTTCAGGGCACACAAAGCCCCGGGCCC
>JAYDZK010000268.1:1877449-1891416 GCA_034509185.1 Euphonia xanthogaster
GGGCCTGCGGGGATCCCCCGCGGACGGGGGGGAGGCGGCCCCCCGGCACCCCCGAGGGGCAGGGGCAGCGACCCACACCCGGCACCCGCTGCCCCGAGGGTCACGCCGTGCCTCGGCTCCCTGGGACCGCAGCAGGGCCAGGGCCGTGCGTCCCTGCGGGAACAAAGCTGAGGTCCTGCCGAGATGGGAAAGGTCCCCTGCGGGATGATCCCGGGTGAAGAGGCACGACACACGGGGCACATCGCGGCGCAGGGACTTGAGGCTGGGCTGGCTTTTCCAGGGTGACCCGCTGGAGCTGCTGGGGCAGCGCTCGGGTTTGGGCCGTCTGGTCCCCGCCAGGTTATTACTGGGTAAAAAAACAGGGAGGCGGGAGCGGGCTCACCTGAGCACGGTCTCCGCTCCTGTCGTGACCCCCCAAAATGCAAAGAAAACTGCGGGGCATTTTCCCCCGTGTCGTGGTGCGCTTTTTCCGAGGAGATGCTGACCTGGCCCGGCCCAGCGAGCATCCGCCCGGGAGCAGAAAGAAACGCCGGCTCTCGCTGAAAACCGTTGGGTCCCACTCGAGGGGCGACTCCGACTCCTAGACAAATATTTTCCACCCCCGTTTCTTTGTTCTGAGCGGGATTTTGCCGGGTCCGAGGTGACCGACAGTAGAAGTGCAGGGGATGTAACACGGCGGCTTTCCCGGCCATTGCCGGGCACGGAGAAAAAGGACTTTTCCCCCCAAAACCCCGAGTCGCAACTTGGGAAAAAATAACTGCTATTCCGAGGCGACCTTTCCATTTGCTGTAATTACTGCCAAACTCATTCCTCTAAATTAAATGCTGCAAGTGATTTGAATCCTCGTAACGCAAAACCCAAGTTCCATCGAATTAGTTGTAGCCTGCCTGCTTTCCCCAGTGACTGCATCTATTAACATTATAATCTCAAACACCATTTTTTATGTAACACTATTGTTAGTAAATCAACTCCTCAGGTCCACAGAGACGCTGACCTCTGTCAATTCAGTGAAAGTGTAATTATCTCCCCGAATCTTGGACAGATTTAAGAGATTACATTTCAACTAAATCTATATCAATGCTAATTTTTTTCCAGACTCCAGGTGCTAGGCACTCCGAAATGGTGTTTCTGCCCAGCAGAATGGGTTACAAAGAGGAGAGGGCTTGCTGTGTAGAGGGCCAAAAGAAATGAAGCCCCACATAAAATTACACCTATTTTTTTTTTTGCTACAAAACCTGGTTCTTGTATGGCAAAGTCAAACAAAGCAGCTATGCTAAATTAGCGTTAAATAAAGGCTAGTTTAATGCTCGGTTACAGTCAACTGGTGTATATTTGATGGCTAATTGTCTATCAAAATTAAAGAGAAAAGAACAAATGATTCCTTATAAGAAGGTGTTAAAAGCTTCGACAAAAGGACATTTCACAAATATAATATCTGCGGATGGTGAATTGTGCTTTTGAAGCTTTTTTAATGTACTGAAGGCCTGGGACTCCCTAGATATGAATAATGGGGAGAAACGCGCCCTTTTATTCCGAGAGAGCCTCTTTTAAACCAGTCGCTCTAATAAACCGGCGAGGACAATATTCCTGGAGGAACGGGAACCGCGTTGCTGTGATTTCCGACGGCCACTTAAATAAATAATGCCCCGGCAGTAAAAAGGCATTTAAATGTTATTTGGTTTGCGCTTAAAGAGACCTGAGCGGAGAGCAGCTCTCACTTGCAAATCAACCCCTATCAGCAGGCAGAAACCGGGATTTGTAGGGCTGTTTGTAGGATGGGGATGGGGAGGGATCCGGCCTCGGCTGCCCCGCGGCCAGGCGAGGTGCGGGGCCGCCCGCCCCGCATTTATTGCTTTATTCAGACGAATGGCTCAGGAAATATTGCACGGGGCGGAGAGCGAGACGGGGGAGAGAGCCGCGAAAAATGAGAGGGGAGAAGTGGCGAAGCCAACCAACCAAAACCTCCCGTGTGAAGTTAATCCGAGAGGATGGCGGCGGAGCGGGCGCTGGGGCAGGCTGAGCCCCGGCGGCTCCGCGGGCGCGGAGCCCCGCGCAGGGAGGGAGCGGCTGCGCGGCCCCGCGGAGGGCGTGCGGGAGAGCCGCGGTATGCAAAAGAGCCCCGGCTAAATCATGCAGCAAGAAGGACAAACCGTCTGGAAAATGGACCCACGGAGCAGCGAGAATGGACTTTTTTATCTCTGACAACTTGTGTCCTAAAGAAAGTATCTTGAAGATAATTGAAATGATTGCAATTCATCGCTGCCTTACTTTGAGTAGGAACGACCAAATAATGAAATCTTAGTAATACAGCAAAAATTTAATTTCCATTGCACCACTGCTCGAGGTTTCCCTTTTTCTTTTTCTTCCCCCCCCCCCCACTTTCTTCTGCCTATCTTCCCCTAGAAATTTTGTGCTCGCACATAATTCTGCACTTTGTTGCATTATTCATATTTTCGGGGTAATTTCCCATTTCCTCCCACCCTTTCTCCTTTAGTAACGGTCTCGGGAACTTCCAGATGTGGGTGCGGGGAATCTTCTGGAAGGAGCTATCCCGAGAGGCTGGGGAGGAACCCCCAAACTAAGTCCAGCCAGGCCGGGGTGGGTGATGCAGCCTGAGAGGAGATTTTGGCCAACTACCCCCTCCCACAACCACCTCCGGCGAGGATGAGCAGGGGCTGGGCAGGCACCATGGTCTGTCTCACCCGGGACAGCAGTGATAATTCATTTTTTGGAAACTGTTCTGGGACCCAGTCCCTGCAGGTTTAAAATTTATTATTATTATTGATATTATTGAAATTATTATTGAAATTATTGTTGAAATTATTATTGAAATAATTAGTGAAATTATTAGTGAAATTATTATTATTATTATTATTATTATTATTATTATTATTATTATTATTATTGTTATTTTGCTAGCATTTTGACATCACGACTATTATTGTTATTGCATTTTCTTGCTATATTCACCAGGAAAAAATATTTCCCAGAAGCTGCAGGGTGTCCTAGTGATGCTGGGGGTTTGACTGAGGTGTTTTTTGCCAGAGCTTTGGGCTGGAGGAGGGGACCAGGGCTCATCCACGCAGGGAAATGGGATGGGGCCAGGGCGACCCTGTGTCCCACGGTCCCTCAGTGTCCCCCGCGGTGTCCCCAGCCCCTGTGGCAGTCGCTGCCTGTGCTGCTGCCCGGGATGCCTGAGCCCCCTTGCAGCCTCTCACCTCGCAGATTGTGCAGGAGGCAGCCTGCCTTTTAATCCAAGCCAGGGATGGACCAGGGTACATCCTCCATGCAACTAACTGTTTCTAAAAAAAAGACCATCTGGTAATTGTCTTCCTTTAGATCTTCCCTTAATTATGCTTTTAATTAAAGATGGTTCAAGGCATTGGACCACATGAAGGGCAGTAATTACAAATTACATTACAAACCCAACAGATGTAGCTCTATCTGCTGGGAAAAAGGTACCGGAATAAAATTTGACTAAACTTTAGGATAAATTAATCCGCTGCCTTGAGAACAGAAGCACATTTTTTATTATGCAGACTCTAGCCAGGATTTAAGTTCTCTGTCATGATTGTTTTCATATTTCTTTGACATCTATTGATTTGGAGGCAGCTGCAAGGCTTTGTCACAAGAGAGAAGAGCAGTCACAATATATTAGCTTGATGGCATAACTCGAATATGAGTAGGAAGGATAGAAACATGACAGGGAGCCACGTGACTGAGTGATGGGTCTCCAACAAAATAAAGAAATTAATTTCTAATAAAAAGCTTTAAAAATACCACAGCTAGTGCAACAGCAAGGGGAACGACAGAACTTGCTAATTATCGAGCTTTGGAGCATCTGAAATTTACCCCTGAAGACCGAGAGGGGACGGGCTTTTAATTCCCAGTCAGCACCGGTGAAGTCACAAGGAGCAGAGCCCCCGTGCCCCGGGCTGGAGCCCACCCTGCCCTGGCAGCCAGGCCTGGCCTGGGCAGCTCGGGGCACCGCGGCAGGGCTCCCCTGCCCCGCCAGGGCTGGGAATGAGCATCCTGCTCTGCCCGGGATCTGCTCGGGGCAAAGCTCCCAGACCCCGAGTGGGGTTTATGCAAAGCAATGCGGAGCCGATGGCCTCTGTAATGAGGCAAGGCAGCGCAGGCTCAAAGATTTCCAGGGGGAATATGGCCCTGCTAATCAGTGGTCACTGATGGCTCTGGATATGTTACTTAAAATGCATCTTGTGGGGCTGCAGGGATACAGGAGTAGGAACCCTTAAAATGACCTGGCTGGCACGTTGGGAGGAGATCAAGAGACTGGGTTTTTCACAAGCCCAGTTCTGGTTCAGTGGATAAAGACATCACTGATGATCAAGAGGCTGTTTTTAAGTCTACATCCAGTTCAAAGGATGTGCCTCTCTTGCGTTTTGCCAAAATCCTGTGCTAAATGTATAACTGGGAGCTCAAAGTATTTGAGCAGGTTTGGGCAAAGTAACAGAATTTCCCTGTCTGGGGGAGGCTGTTTGTTGAAAGCAGTCATTGAAGTCGGGCTGGGGAGCAGGGACAGTGAGGATTCACATGTCAGACGCCCATCAGACCATTAAAGAGAAATTAAGTTGGGACTGTTCGTCTTCCCCTCTCCCAGCTCCACCTCTGTGGAAAAAGCACAATAAAAAATCCAGGCAGCTCCTGAACGTGGGGGGTGCCTCCCCTTCAAGCGAGACACCCTCAGTGTCTCTTGGAGGTGGTGCTGGACATGGGAGGCCTTGGGGGTGAGGCTGCTGGGGCCCCCCACACACTGCACCCCGAAACCCCAGTGACCACGGGGGCAGCAGCCAGGCCACCCCAAAGGCCAGGCAGAGCACACGAGGGGGTGTAGCACACCTCTGCCCTCTCTCTCACACACAGACACGAGCAGGGATGCCCTTCCTCGCTTTCCAGTGTGCCTCTGCTCAGCCCAAGGACAGCTCAGTGCACCCCACCCCAGCTGTGCCCCCACACTTTCACACACCCTCTGCTCACACTGCCCCATCTCTTTCCTCCTGAGGCAGCCAGCCCCATGGATGTCTAACCCAATTCCTTACCCATTGCTGGATTTCCTCCTGTGTGGGGTTCAGGAAAGAGAGCAGATCAGCAGATCCTCGTGGCCTCTGGTGGCCCTGGTGTCAGGAAGGGAGTTATTTGGACAGAGCTCTTGGAATGGCTCTCAAGCAGCTGACTCAGGGCTCCCAGTGAGGCTGCTGGGATTTAGGATTGCCCAGTGCCGGTAGGTATGGCCACACCATGAGCCCGTGGGCAGCACATGGCAGCTCCTACACTCTCATTTCATTTCAAAATGAGCAAACATAACCCTCCTCTATTTGTAATTTTAGCCTCGTGTTTTGCTATCACTTCCCACTTCCTGGAAGTGACCCTGATGACAAAATCCCATTATTTGAAAAGAGAATAATTTCAGGTTTAAAAATTCCATATGTTATCTCGGAAAACCTGTGTCTATAAGATAATTGGTGAATGTAAGATTACAGATACTCCTGAAAACTCTTACTGCTTATTTATATAGAACTTCTTGAACATATTTACACATAACCAAAAAACCCTTCTGCCCCGAACAGCAATAGCACTTTTAGATTAGATGCAATATGGGATATAGATTTATTTAAATATATTAATATCACATATCTATATTATACATATTTAAATAAACCTAAATCCAGAATATATTTTTATGCTATATAGGCAGTGCAAAAATAGAATCTAGATTTTTGTAATAATCTCTGTGAGATTTAATTGCTCTGCCCACGGCCCCGTGTGTCTCCATTCAGAAAGGATGCAACATGTTACCAAACAAATGTTTCTTTGTGAAATCTGTGAAAGACTACAGATGTTTCCCTGATCTGCTGGGTAAATCTCAGAGCCTTTTTGGTGACGTGGTCTGCACTTGTTTACACAGCAAGTAAGCAAGTGAGGCGTGCTTTACTCTGAGCTGCAAGGCTTGCCAGACATAAAGCTAAAGCCATACATGCAGCCCTGGCTTTCACAGGTCTGATCCAAGGCTTGCTGATGGGATGGACAAATTCCCAGCTCCACGTGATGTGGTCACTGGGCTGAAACCACAGCTCACACAGTGCATGGTGATGCCTGTGTCAACAACTGAACACCACAGGTTTTCTTTCCATTCTTCTTCTGCCATCTGTATTAAGCACATTTTTCTCCCAGCTATGGCCTGAAATATTTCTTGAGAAATGAGAGTCCTTATGGCTGCTTGGTGCAGGGAATGTACAGTTTACTGAATTTATGTTGTGTTTCTGGTGCATTGGGTAGGGGCTGGAAGCAGAGCAGCTCAATTGTGTGAGGATTCTGCGTCTTTAACAGCGCCTCTCACAATCCACGTGAGAATCCTGTCTCCTGCAGCAGTGATGGAACATAAACTCACAGCTCCAGAGGTGTGGAGTAGATGCAATAATGTTTTTGGAGTTTATTTCTCGGAGTTTCTCTGAGCTGATGCTGTCTGTGGAGGGTCATGAGGTGGGAACGTCTGCATGATTCTCAGCAGCCAAGCCCAGCCCTGCAGGTCAGTCTAAGGGACCAGAAAATCCTCCTGTAAGGCTGCCACACGAAGCCATGTTTTTAAAATGTGTCTGGGTGGAATGTTGTGGTTTTTCTCTGGTTTTAGAGGCAGATTGTCTCGATTACATATTGTCCTAGCAAACAAAGGGTGAGAAAATACTCACTCCAAGCAGAACAGAAGCAAATTTAACACTTCCAAAAAGCACTGACGATTACTTTCCTGGGCATGGTGATGCCACGTTTTTAAGGTGTAATATTTTGTAGTTCAGCCCCTGTTAGATGTTTATGGAAGTCACATTGTGTTCAGGGCATAACTTGCTCAGTGGTAGCAAATTCATCAGTGGTGGGTCAGATCCCACAGGCTTTACTGGGGGACTGGAAATCTGCCCGTTCTGCACCTCTACCAGCAGGTTATTTCCAGCTGGGTTTGGGAACAGATGAAAATTTGGTAAAAAGAAGAATATCTACTGATACATTCTTCTTACAATAAGTGGGGAAAGCTTGAAGCGGCTGTGTCATTTGGGATGACAGAAATAGCCCCTGATGACAATATTCAGGGTTTTTCTGGGAATTCCCAGTAATACCAGGTCATATCTATTACATGGTTTTCCATGTAACACCCAAATACCTCCCTGGCCTGTGGGTACACTGAAGCTTACAGACTGGATGAAATATGAACATTTCTTTATACTCCTGATTGGTTAAAAAAATGAGAAGTTGGAATTATTATTAGGAATTTCTCCCTATTTTCTTTAGCAAATAATCCAGTTGTTCTTAGCCAGTGAGTTGCAAACCTTTGCTGGTAAACATTTGCAATGCATTGAAGTGGAGTTACATAAAACACTGTGTGGGTGTGTACATTTGAATTGAAGGACCCTAAATGTGTGCATTCACACACCTACAGACACAGCCCCTCAGGTTTCTGTGTCTCTCAGAAACAGAATCTCCCTTTTTGTCACAAGGGCACATTTATCTGTTTATAACCTGCTTTGGGGCAAGCATGTCAAAGGGATAAGGCACACATGTGGATTCCTGATAAAGATCCATCAGGACAGGAATTTTTCTGTATGTCCATTCTTACAAACAAGATTTACTGATTGGCACTGAGAGCCAAATGCTTCCTTCACATCCCCAGGTCACCAAGGCCCACCAGGAACAGTAGCTGAGCTTGTACAATACAAGGGGATTCCAAAACAAGGAAAATTTGGAGCAAAGCAGGAAAGCTGGCAAATATTGAAACTGTTTGTCTTTTCTTGTCTTAGGAAAAAAAAAAAATCAAAATGTTGGTGTGTCTGCAATTGTCTGGCTGCTAATTAGTGGTGTGCACCACAGTTGGGTTTGGAAGGACCCACACATGGACCCAAGCCTGCCCAGCTGGGCAGCAGCAAAGCTCCCTCTGCTTGCATTGACTCTTACATGGTTTCCCCAATGAAATCACAAATCCAAAAGCAAACCCCGCCACTCAGGGACAATGGAGAGATTTGCCACAGTCCTTGGAGGACTGACAACCCTAAAATCAATGGCTGGATTACCCTGATCCTTATCTGTGATGTCTCTCATCTGCAATAGATAAAGTATTGATAGGTTGCTTCATTTCCTGCCGCATTGTGGATCTCCATGTGGGGAGGCACAGTGGAGCAGTAATTGCATTTTCTGGTGTGAGAAACAGCTTCTTAAGGAAGCCAAAGCCACGGCATTTGATGGGCTGTGAATTGCTGCTGCCTCCTGGCACATGTCTGAGCATACATTTGATTACAATATTGCTGTGCTGCACATTTTTGCAATAGCCACAATGCATTGCTGATTCAAGCACTGGCATGCAGGGACGTGCACATATGTGAGAGGCAGTGTGTGTGTGGGGACAGGGAGATGGTCTTCCCTGGAGATGTGCATTTCAAGTACTTGGGGCTGCTTTTACACCGCCCAGATCTCCAGGTACGGATCCCCAGCTATTACTAAACAGTGTGATGTGAAAAATCCCCTGAATAGTCAGATCAGTGGGACTATTGGGACATTAAAATAACAGAACTCTTCTATTTTGTGTTACATTTTATGAGCTGTAGGGCTTTACCAGTAATAGTGGGAGGTTGGGAGTAAAGGGGTTGTGACCTGGGTGTAAATTTCTTGTAGATCAGATATTGTTAATTACAGAGAGTTAGAGGATGCAGAGCTACACACATCAAACACAGACCTGTATTGATTTAATAGTATGTGATTATTACTGACCATGTCTGGCAGAAGTGTGCCAAAGCCGGATTTACACCTGGATGTGGAAATCAGAGACTAAAGACATGCAGGAGGGAGCTCTGTCTCCCCAAGGCCAGTGGAAGTTTACCCACTGCCCTTCCCTTTCCTGTCTGCTGCTTTTCTGCAGATGTCACTTATTCTACCCACAGGCTGCAGGTAGCAGGGGAGAGGTAGCACTCAGCTATTGCAGATTCTGCACTTGCATGTCCAGGTTTTGCAGACAATAGTGTGTTTTTCTAAGGGTTTTTTTTTTTTTCATGAAGTCCCTGTATCCCGCGTGATTTGTCTATGAGTCACATTCTGAATCCTCCTATTCAAACAAAAATCTCCCTTTTACTGTCTGATTTTGACTAACAGCCATAACATCCTCAGATGGTTGTTTCAGAATCTGCTGCACTGTTTGTGCACGCACACAGCTTGCATCCATAAATAAGTGTGTTAAATTCATGAGGGTGCAGTGGAAGATGTATCAGTAGGTGTTGAAATTCTTAGATAATAAGGAATTTACAGCAGCTTTATTGATTTTTTTTTTCCCCTGGTCTTCAGCCATGCTCTTAGTGATGTTTACTGCACATAGCCATGTTCTTTGCATATTTGGAGGAGTAAATTAAGCATCCGTGTGGCATGCACATCTCTTGGAGCCTGTGCCTGAAGCAAGATAAAAAAAAGGAGTTAAAGTTAAAGGAATATTGCATTCTCCTTAAAAATACCCAAACAATGAAGCTGATACAAATAATGTGCTTTATAGTAAATAAACAGAACCAAATGAACTACTTTTAAATACCACTCTGGCTGTTTCACTTTGAGTCAAACCAGTGGAAAAAGCCGTGGTAAAGGGAGGAACCATCAGTGAGGAAGAATAGACGTTAAGAGAGAGTAAAGTGTAATGAGAAGAAACCCAATATTGACAGATCATGTAGAGCAGAAGGAGATGGGGTAGAAAAACGCACTCAAACACAGACAGAAATATGCTGCTTAGCAGGAGGGAGCAGCCACAGAAGCCAGCTCCAGTTTGTGTGATTTGCCCTTCCCTACAAGGCAAGGGAAGCTCTCTGAAATGTGGAAAACTTTCCAGAGCCCCAAATTCTCGAGGAGAAAGGACACAGAGGGGACAAAAGCAGAGCCACCCGTGGGCTCTGAGCCACGTTCAGCCCTCCAGACTGGCACTTCCTCGGGGTCCCAAAATCCAGCTTGGCTCCTTCTGGGCACGAGGTGCCTGAGGTTGTGGCACCAAACCTGCACCAAACCCCCAATTTTCAAGGATGGCCCAGCCAGGCTTTAAGGCCATTTATTTTGTGATTTGTCCCTGGTGCAGACAGTGTTTCTGGAGTGTGGCCATGGTCCTCCAGGGGGGCCTTCCACAAATTCTGCTCCTAGAAATATTCCTCTTCTGCTTCTGCAAGAGATTTCCTGAGGTTCTGCATTTCCCTGCTAAGGGCCCCCCTCAATCTTTGCAGGCTCAGGGGTCTGGGCTTAATTTTAAAGCAACATCCAGGAGTGGAACTGATTTTTGATTAAGGAAAAAACTGATGAATACACAGTTATGGCAACAACAGAGCAACACAGCCCTTGCATTAGAGAGCTTAGAAATAAATTGGGCATAGCTAGGCTTGATGTGCTGTTTCGGAAATGGCTTTGGTCTTGTGTTGCACAAAACAATTTTATTTTACTGATATGAGATACTCCAAAGTAATAAAGATTAGTTGAGCATCTGGCATTTGCTTAATACTAGTGATTTGTGTTGATTGTGTGCACTCTATATTTTACCAATATTCAGCCACCTCTAAATCAATCACCTGAGGAAATTCATTGAAAAAACTGCAGAAATGCTTTTCTGAGCACAAATGTCTCACACAATAGAACACTGAACTTTTCTAAGTGGGTTTTACCTCCAGGAACAGAACACTGCATGCAAGCATTTTGCACATTTTTAATTACATTTTATTGCCCGGCAAGGCATATCCACGGATATCCTCAGGTATATTGAGAGCTGATGTCGTGGCAGAGCAGGTGGATCACTGAAACTGGACGTGCAAGCAGAAGCTGAGTGATAACAGCAGTTTATTTAGGCTGCTTCAGTGCAGCTCAGATGTAGCAAAAACCCTCTTCCAGCTTGTGCATAAATGGTAAAAATAAAGAAAAATGTTCCTCTGGCAGCAGCTGCTTCCCAGCCATTAACACAGTGGTTCTGAAAGGCTCTTTGGCTGTGGCTTCAAAATATGGGTTAAAAGCTAGAAAAATGCAGTGTTAAATAGCACAGCTGTACTCTCCCAGGCACACACCAAGGCATCAAACACAGGAAAATACAACATCACACTCCAAGCATTTTTTTTTTATCAAGGCAAGAAGGTGTTTGTAAATATTCAGTGTCCAGGACCTGCTTGAAATTCTCCTGCCCAATTTTTAGAGATTTTGTGTGCCAGCATGGGATGAGGCTCTGGATCAGGGTCTGTTTGCTCTTGCAAGCTGCTAAGCACTGGCAATTTTCATTTGCTGTGAAAGCTTGACTTGTATATACATATATATATATATAAAATATATAGAAACATATATATATCTATATGAACATATATAAAAATGTAATGGAGAAAAGGAAGAGCCCAGATGCTATCTGAAAATTGCAAGTGATTTCCTATTTCCACTTGTATCTGCAGAATATTATCAAAATATGAGCTGCACAGTGCAGTAGAAGAGGGAATCAGTCTTTGGGATCTTAGATTCATGATTTTCTCTGACAACAAGAAAATCTACCCACACTTCCAACTTCAGGAAGAGTCGATGTAAGCACAGAAATCCCCACCAGTCTCTGCCCTGAAATCAAGTTCGTAACTTTAGGATCATTTTTATTTGAGTTTCTTACATTTCAGCAAAATGCAGAGAGCTTGACAAATTAATTTTGCAAGAGAAAGTCTGCTGCAACTTCTTTGCTTTCTGGGTTTGAAATGGGGATGGAGTGCAAAGCATTCCCAAAAAGAGATAATATTTTTTCACTGCAGTCAAGCTAAATTTTAGAGGGACTGGCACACCATGGTACACGCTGGCAGATATTAGCACTGGTGAATAAGCAGTGCTGTTAAAAATCCTTGTGCACATTTCAGGTGCAGTTCAGTTATTTGAGCTCGCAGATTTTGCCTTCTCAGGCAAGGAAAATGATTTTATTTTGCACATAAAGTTTTTTTTTTTTTTATTGCAAATTTACAACTAGTGTTTGAACAACAAGAAATTATTATTAGAAACTAATGTATTCTGGCAGGACCCTGAAATCCTAAGTATGCACTGAAGTGGATTGTTCAGCTTAATCTCCAGGATCTTTGACTTCACTAAGTAGGTCAGACCAGCAGTGAATGCAGATGCCATAAGACATGGTTAAAAATCTAAGCAAAAACACAGGAAACGAGCTATCCCCAAACTCAGCAACTCAAAGCATATTAAAACCCCCTCAAGCCAATTCTCAGGTGAGAAATGATATTTGCAGGAGGTCTATGTACAATTTTCTTTAGAAAACACCTACTCAGAGACAGGGGCTGGTGGCAGGGGCAGTCTAAGGAGAACTGAGATTATAAATGGCTTCAGTAGGACTCTGTCCTTGTTTTGCAGAGGTGTGCAGACAGTGGGACAGCTCGAGCAGGACAGACTCGTGCCTTGGAATCCATCCCGAGCTGCAGATCTGCTCTTGAACAGCAGGAGCCACCCCAGGCATCCCGGGAAGAGGTGCTTGGGGCCCGGGGTCTGGTTCAGGATGCCAAACGCACCAAGGAGCTTCACAGAAAATGATTTTCTGTGCTGGTGCTGCGCAAAAAGATCCCCAAAATCCCAAAGCCAGGGCTCTGGGCTGTGGCAACCGAGGTGGGCTCTGGGCTGCAAGGTGGCTCTGGGGATGTGCCCAGCCTGGGAGGGGACAGAAGCCACAGCCTCGGGGACAGGGTGTGCCCAGGGCTGGCATGTGCCATGGCGTGGCTGAGAGCAGCAGCTGCCCAGGGGCAGGGCTGGGGCTGGCAGGGGGAAGAAGCCATACCAGAGCCACCGAGGTGTCCCCTGCCAGCCCCCACGGGCACAGGGGTGCAGCCTGGAACTTTCCCTGGGAGTTCCTGGGTGCTGCAGGGCACCTCCGTGAGGTGACATCTGAGCAGGTGGCACCAGGTGGGGAACGAGAGGGTGGTGCCAGGAATTAATGTGCACAAATAATTTGTAAAGAGGCTCAGGCCATGGGGCTGCTGATTCAAACGTGCAGAGGGTCTGGGCAGGGAGAGAAGGGCAGGGAGAAATGGGCACTGGCCTGGGGACATGACACTGTCACAATGGCCATGGTGGCTGCTGGCCCTGCTGCCCCACGCCGCCTTCTGAAACGCTTAATCAGCAGAAAGACAGCAAAAATAGCACAGTTAGGGCTTCCCTCTGTCCCCGCTTTTGGGAGTTTCCTTCCAGTAGGAGGCACTGGAAGCAGATATCTGAAGGAAAGCCCACAGAGGAGCCTGACCCTGGGAGCCAGACCCCAAAGTGCAGCAAGCATCACCTGCCCCTTGGGAAGCTGTCTGAGCCAGGGGTGCTGGCAGCTTGGGAAGAGGCTGGGGTTGGTGCTGGAGTGCCCCTGGCCCTGGGAGCACCCTGCGGCTTCACACGGGCTGGGCTCAGCCTCTGAGCTTCCTGTGCCCGAGGGGCAGTGGGAATTGCTGACCTGGGAGGCTGCTGCGGGATGCTGATGTGTCAGGAGGGAGCAGGGGTGTGTCCTGCTCACCTGGTGCCATGAACCCAGGCTGGCCATTGCTCCCTGGCCTTGGGAGGATGTCCCAAACTCGGGCTGATCCTGCAGTGGGTTCCATGGGCTGGGTGCTGGGTGCTGGGGGCTGGGTGCTGGGGGCTGGGGGCTGGGGGCTGGGGGCTGGGGGCTGGCAGCAGCGAGCCCTGGCTGCTCCTGGGGCTCTGGACTGAGCCTGGCATGGTGGCACTGCAGCAGGAGCCCAGCCTGTCACCTGGATCCGGGATGGAGCCCAGGCTGTCACCCTGGACCGGGATGGAGCCCAGGCTGTCACCCTGGCCCGGGACAGAGCCCAGGCTGTCACCCTGGCTGGGATGGAGCCCAGGCTGTCACCCTGATCCAGCATGGAGCCCAGGCTGTCACCCTGGCCCGGGACAGAGCCCAGGCTGTCACCCTGGCTGGGATGGAGCCCAGGCTGTCA
>JAYDZK010000268.1:1904547-1914710 GCA_034509185.1 Euphonia xanthogaster
ACAAAAAAAAACAAAAAAAACCCAAAAAAAAACAAAAAAAAAAAACAAACCAAAAAAAAAGTCAGTGTCTCTGGGCTGGCACATGGAACAGGCACCATCCCCTCGCTGCTCTTTTTTGTGTTACCCAGAGCAGGATGGGAAGCACGTAAGAGAGGGATTGACAGCCAGCAGTCTCCTGTGGGTGGCTCTCAGCAGAAGTCACCTTTGAAATGGTGCAGGGCAGGAGGGGCTGAGGCTGGGGATGGGATGTGCCAACCTCTCCATGTTCACCTTTTCAAAGCAGAGCCCGCAGAGCCCGGCCTGGCTGCAGGAGCGGGGATGAGCTCCCTGCAGTGAACATCCTCCCAACGCAAAAGCCTCGAAATAGGAAGGAGAGGAAAGAGAGCCCACCCAGCCTTCCTCCCCACTGCTTTGCTGTGCCTCAAATCTCAGCTTTTGCAGCTAATGCGGCACAGTCGGGTGTGCCCCGTGTCCAGAGCGCTGGGGATGCTTTTGGGAGGCAGAACTGTCTTTTTCATGAGGACACAGAAGATGAGTGCCCTGGGCCACCGATGTCCCCTGCCTTGACTCCAAGACAGGCTCCTGGTGGCGATGCGCGACAGGGCTGCGGGCGGGCAGAGCCCCCGCAGCTGCGAGGAGGGATGGCAAGGGGCTGTGCCCCAGGGTCTGGGAAAGCCTGGCAGCGAGCAGCAGCTGCTGCTGCAGCCCGGGGCACGGCTCGTGCTCTCCCGGCTGCCTCCAGCAGCCCGGCTGTCCGGGGAGCCGGCCGGGAGCGGGGCTGGCCGGGGCTCCGCCGTGCCCCAGCTGCCGCTGCGGGCCCTGAGCAGCTGAGCGGGCGGGATGCGCTCCCTGGCACGTCCTGGTTCCCAACGCCTGCCCGGGAAGACCCCTTAGGAACACACAAGGGCAGCCACGTGTTGCCCCAGCCCGTCCTTACCCGAGCCCGGCTCGTTCGGGATAATGAGAAAAAAAAAAAACAAACAACAAACTCGGGCAGTGTCGAACCCAGGAAATTCCTCTGGCTGCCCTGGAGGGCTCGAGCCCCTGCCCGGGGGCCTCAGAGACCTTGGCACAGAGCCCAAGAGCCCTGTGCCTTTGATCTTGACCCATGGAAAAACAATTACCAACCTTTATATGAAGAATTACAAGTCAAAAGATTTTAAGTAGAATAACTAGAATAATAGTAGAATGACTAACTAGAATAATAGTTTGTCACGGGGTGAGAAATAGATTTTTGGAGTTTTTAGAATGGGGGTTCAGGAGGCAAGATGGAGGAATCTGGGCGTGTCCAGCCTTTCTCCTTCTTCTTCTTCTTGGCCTCCATCTCCTGCTGTGATGGTGGCAATTTTAGATTGGTTTAGAGTAGAAGCTCACTGTCTAACACAGGTGATAGGCATTGGGAAGTTATTGCAATTATTGTACACGTAGTTTTTAGTATAAAAAGATAACAGCACCCCAAGGACAGGCAGAGTGCCTCTGTCTGTCCTGCTGAGCAGACCTCGGCAGGCCAGAGAAAGAATTTTATAGATAAGAAACAATAAACAACCCTGAGAATGAGAAGTGAGGAGTTTTGACTCCTTCTTTGACTGCTGCACTGGGAAAAGAGACTTTCTAACACATCTGGGGGTCACTGTGACCAGCTAGAGCCCCAAGAGGGCAGGAGCTGGCTGAGAGCCATGGGGTGGCAGCAGCCCTGGGCATGGAATGTGCAGGGGAACCAAAGGCAGAGGGTTTGGAAGGCAAATATGTGTCCAAAGTTAACTGGTTTAGGTTTACCCATTCAATAATGTTGATGGTAACATCATTACCGTTGATGGTAATGGTAATCATTGATGGTGACACCAGATGAGCCTCTTTTCACTTCTAATTTGGGAAAAAAAATATTTGAAGTGTCAGGACTCAAAAATTTGTGTGTGGTCATGCAAAGCAACATTTTGTCCTACCCTTCCTGATTTTAGGTGTTTGGAACTGCTCTTTACCAGCTGTGCTGCTGAAGGGTTTTCAAAGCCCATCTACTTCCATGCCCTGGGAGCTACAGCAGAAACCAGTGGAGGGGTTTGCTGTCTAGGCCATGTGTAAATATGTTACAAACCCCTAATTCCTTCATTTAGGCCACACTTCATCTGGAAATGCTTCTCCATGGCCTGGTCTGCAGCCAAGGAGTTTGGCTTTGAGGGGGCTGGCCTGGCTGACACCTCCCCTCACTTATTTATGAGCCACAGGAAACAGCTGAATGAATAATGTTGCTAAACCCCAGACAAAAGTTGCAGAAATCCCTTGGCTTTAATCAAGGAAGCGTTGTTCATGGCTTGCAGGTGAGGTGGAAGACACAGAGTTCACCATCCTGTCCCCAAGAGGAGGCCAGCAGAGGCTTTTCAGCAGGGCAGAAAGTGTTCCATCAGCCTGCAGGCTGGGGACACTTGGGGATATTGCCTAAAGTACAACATGCCAGGTTAGACCTTGACTGTTTTGGTGCCCAGACATAAATCTTACGCAACCTGTTATGAGCTGACAGGAGAATAGGTTGAAAAACAATTTTTATATGGCAGAGATTAGCAGGGAACATTTCACTGAATTTATGTCAAGGTATGATTTGCTAACATCTTTTTCTTCCTTGCTCAAAACATTCCCTGGTAGTTATTTTTAGTAATGGCATATATGTTTCCTAGTAAGGCACTTTGAATTTAATAGTAATAAGAAATAACATTATCTACTTTTTATGATTGAAGATTAAGGAGTCTATTCTAATAGCTTTGGTTGTCAACACAAGGTCCTCTGGTACTATGTTTCTTGGTTTCCCTGTTGTAAAAGAACATGTCTATGTAGATATTATTAATTTATCATTGCACAAAACAAAGTTTATGAACACTTAATATTTAATGTGCTGTGAATTTAATAATAAAAAATTAAGACCCTACTTTACATCATTTTTTATCTACCCAATTTTTATTCTTCTCATTAGCTCTTTATGGTTCTATTCTAAGGTTTTAAACCCCTTCCTCGGGTTTAAAAGCATTTAGTTGTGTATGCTGAAATGTAAATACTTAATGTCTAGCCTAGCTGAATACAAGGACAACACCATGATGATATTAAGCATTTTAACCACATGTGGAACAGAGGGCTATAAATATAAAACTGTACTGAAGTCAGCCTGAGGTGCTACTGGGTAAATGATCTGGAGGCCTCTTGCCTGGTCAGCACAACACACAGGTTGCTCTTCCCAGAAGTTCTGATGCTTTGCCTGGTGGAAGGGGAGGTGTGGAAACCCAGGACACTGGGAATATTTCTCTGTCTGCTCTGGGGTGCCCTGACCCCCAGGGGAGCTCTGACTCTGACCCTCATTCATGGAGAAAGTTTCCCAGACTTCAAGGTAGACTGGAATCCACAAAAGTGTGCAATAGATTATAGAGAGCAGCATAGGTGCATCACTTTGGGTGAGAAATTGAGGTTTTAGTTTTATAATTTAGGGATTTTTAGTATGTTGTGGATGGAAGCAAGATGGAGGCACAGGGTGCTGTCCTAGGTTTCTTCTTCATGCTTCTTCCTCCTTCTTCATGGGTTTGGGTGGCATTCTTTAACTGGGCAGAAAAGTCCTCATTGCAGCTCTTTGGGACCAGTTATTGGGGTAAGAGGGAAAATAATCCAGGTGTCAGTTCTTAATTGGATAGTTTAGTCTTAAAAGACCTTGGAACGAGACTGTTGGCCATTTTTGTGCCTTCTAATGAAAAGCTGCTGAACTCACAGTAGTGAGGCTGTTTTACTGATAAGAAATAATAAACACCTGAGTCTGAACATGAACTACTGTCTCACGTGCCTTCAATCCAGACCCAGAGAAACCCACAGGGAGGCACCTGCTACAGCTTCTCCAAGGGCCTACACTACTTCTGTCTGTCTGAGCAGCTTCTTGCATAAGCATGACTAAAAAAAAACACAACAAGTTTGCTATCACAAGAGATTAACAGCTCGTATTTCTTCTCTTGGCTTCAGCTTTCCTCAGCGCCACCTGACAGATCTTGTCATTATCTGGAAATGCTCAGAATAAACAGAACTGCTTGAGATCTTGCAGTGGGGAAAGCATCTTTTGATGCATCAACACTGCACATTCCAGCCCCAGCTGAGGGTCTGGCTCTGCTGTGCCTCAACACTCATATGCATACGGTATTTGATTTTGTTCCTACAGCACGGTGCATTCTAGGTTTCAAGTACTGAACATGATTCATCCTCATTTCTTTTTCTACATTTGTATTATCTAGCCTAGCTGTTGAGGGTTTAGTTGGAAGAATAATTAATGTCTGGTTGATAATCTGAATCCCAACAGCTCATCCCAGACAATGTTTCTTGACAGCAAATCCCGCACCGCAGAGATTAAGGAACACATTTTCAAATGTCAGAAGATGAGGACTGCATGCAGAAACGCAGCCACATTCACCAGCACAGCCTGTCCTCTGTGCCCTGTGTCCCCAGCATTCCCATCACAGCATTCCTGAGGCACAGCCCTGCTCTGACGTGATGGCATCCAGCATGAATGCATTCAGGAATGCACATCAGCAGACGTGCATGGAACTGGACACTTGTGCATGCAATTATCTGACCTGAGCACCCAGCATGCCTGTGCCTCTTGGGGTTGCACATTCTGCAATCCAAAGCAGCTGAGATTTTAAGTGCCTGCAACAAAAATAGAGAAGAAGCCTTCATTTTTAAAAAATCTGGCACTGTTTTAACTTTTTTTTTCCCCTGAATGAGACAGAAAGGAAATGTTCTCCAACAAAAGATAAATGACAATCAGAGCTGGAATGTTAATGTGCCTGGATATGGGAAACAAGCAGGATGAGCCAGAAAGGAAGCAAACACTGCTGGGGGATAATCCCAAGTGGAGAGCCTCTGTCAGGGCTGCTCCTTCAGAAAGAAGGATGCACAGGGCACTGTCCATAAGGAAAAACAATTAGAAAACCACTAGGAAAGGATTTGGAGCAGAAAAAGTGTTTTTTTTTTTAATGGAGGAGGGAAAAAAGGGGAAACTGGGACTGATGACTATTGGATGTCACCAGACCCCCTTGAGAAGGCTCACAATTGCCATTGCCAGCTTAATTAGACACCCAGAGAGCATCAGCAGGTGAAGTTCAGAGCCCTCCTTTGCCTTGGCTGCCTTTGCTGGTGGGACAGCATCCCCTGGGCCACTGTACTGCCTCCTCCTCTGGGGAGGAGGAGACCTGCCTGAGGGTGGCCTCAGAGGAACCTGCACAGCACCTGCAGACATTCTACTCAAGAGGAGAGGAAGAGTTTCTGTGTCTGTATTTTATGAGATGAAGCTTCACAGAATGCCCTGGTACTCGCCTGAACTCCAAAAAATGGTCGTCAATTTAACCACCACCAAAAGATAAGAGAGTGCTCATCAGGGAGATGTTTGGCCAAAGTATAGGTTTGTTTCCCAATAGGTTGTTTCATGGTACTAAAACTGTGATTACTGGAGAAAATGTGAAAAAGGCCAGCTCCTCACCAGTCACAGTAATCTCTAGCTAGTTCACTGGAAATGCCAGGTGTGAGTATCCTCCAGACACCACACCAAATACTAAACACGTAAATATATAAATACTAAACATGTAAACATGTATAAATAGACTAAATATGTAAATGTACATATTTACACTTATGTGGGTGGGACTCTGCAGGGTGGGCATCCCTTTGCCTGCCCCTCCTGCCACTGCCAGGGGTACCTCACTCCTGCCAGGACCCAGGAGCTATCAGAGGAGGATGATTTCAGGGAGAGGGTGGATGCAGTGGGAAGAGAGGGCTGTAATCACCTGGTGTACTCACCACGAGTCGTTTGTCACCACATCACCCTGCAGCTCCTCCCTTCCACTCTCACTGCCACTCCGAGGAGCTCGTGTTCAGTCCCTCCAAGAAAGTGTCCTCACAGGTCAGAGCTGGTGTGAAAAGGGGTTTTCCTCTCACAGTCTGCCTGCTGCAAAAGAAAATGACTCAGTTCCTCCCTTCTCCTTTCAGGACAATCCTTCCTACAGCTTGTCGCTGACCTGCTTGTAGCAGGTGACTCTCAGCACAACACCCAGGAGACAGAGCTGTCAAATGCCACCAAACACAAACCTCTAAGAGCCTCAGCAGCCTCCATCCAGTATGAATAACGGCACCTTGCCTTTTTCAGAAGGAGTATCACTTCCTTGAATAAATGAAAGTAACAGGATTCTGTTCTTATTTTCACACTCCTGCAGCTCTTGGAGTCTATTTCTGTTGCAGTCAATGGCTGTGCTGCCTGCAGCACAGAGTGACACTTGGCTCCAGAGCCTCCTTCACCCACCAGGGCTGGGACTGAGCTCTGTCAGCCAGGCTTGCTGGCTCTGACTGTGGCCAAATCTCCCTCAAACCCAGCCTTGTCTGACTTGATGCTTTGCTGTTCTGTGCAAACAAGTGAGTTTCAATCAGCCTCCCAGGCAATAAGCATTTTACAGACACAAAACCCCCACAAAGTCTGTCATAGGGACTAGGGAATGTTGGGTGACCCAAGCAAGAGACTGCTCCTTGAAGAGATCATGATCCAGGTGCTGCCACATGAAATTTGGGAATACACATTTTCTACAACTGTCTCTTGGGACCCAAGCTGGATCCTTTAATTGCAAGGCTGGTGAGAGCTGCTTTGTGGTTTGCAGAGGGTTTGTGTGATGAATGTACACATTTAGTGAGAGGTGATGAACCCTTCACCTCCCATCCAATGAAGCATTAGCACCACCAGTTGGTCGCTAGCCCTGAATAACACCCAGTCCCAGCTGCAATGAAAGCTCAAGAGCTTTGCTCAGGTTCTCCAGAGCAACATGTTGTGCCATCCAGATGTGCTGCTTAGTTGGCCTGAAGCTGAGGCAAGTCATGTTAAAATTGCAGCAGTGCACTTTTTTCTGGGGTTGTTGATTGTACCTGATCTGTTCCAGCTTGAAATTTAAAGCTCACTAATGAGGGAATCAGAAACCTATAATGAGGAGCTCAGCTAAATCCCAGATCACTCAGCACAGTCATATTTTTCAGTTCACTGGTGAAAGGCTCAGGAGGATCCAGAGAAAACACTATTAGTGTTTTGGACTCCTTGAGCATCCTGATCCAAAGATGTGCTAATCTGCAGAGGGATGTGGGGCTGGCTTCCAGTTCTCAGGGCAGTAAACTGGCTTGCCAAGGCGTTCCTGCCTGGCACACAGCTAGATATTCTGCCCTGGGCATGCATGAAGTCTGGACTCACACACCTCTCTGCAGGGATGGTCACGCCCTCAAAGAGAGCTGTGGACACCTCTTGAAGGGTGCATCCACTCTTCTTTGCTATCAGAGTTTGCATGAACTGCAAATGTTTTCCCTTTTCCTGGTTCTCTGTTTTCCCCTTCCCTCGTGTTTGCTCATAAAGGGTGTGCAGGAATTTCACAGCTCTAGCAGAGATTTCATCCCTACAGTATTATTTTTGCCCCCGATGAGGGGAGACAATGATGCATCTGACCCCCTCTTACCAGAAGGCTGATTAATTACTTTATTATACTATATTATTCTATATTATATTACATTATTGAACTGAATCTGCCAAGCACTCAACTCTGCACACACTGCCCAGAATCTCGTGGCTGTCAGCTCACAATCCCAACACACACACACACCTGGCCCTAATAGGCCAAGGAAACAAAACACCATGAATTTGGGTAAACAATCTCCATGTTGCATTCTACTTTGGCACAGACACAGGCACAGCAAATGATAAGAATTGTGTTTTCTTTCTCTGAGGTTCAGAGAATGTGAATCTCAGAAATATTCTTAGGAAGAATTGTGCCTTGCTTTTCTCTGTGAAGAGAAACGTGGGGCTACACGTCCCCAGCTCTCCTGCGGCCCCTGGCATCACCCAGCAGGAACATGAACTACCTTTGTACCTCCTTGCAGGCCTTTTCTGTGGTGAAGGATCTAGAAAAGCCTCAGTGTAAAAGGGAATCACTATGTCTGGCCTGTTCCAGCCCTCCCTTTGTGAGTACCTGAGATGGAGGAAGGGCTCTGTCCAAGCCCCCACTCTGCAGGGAGCAGCCCCTCCTGAGCCAGGTGCTGGGAGAAGCTGGATGACCTGCTCCTTTACAGACACATCAGCCATCACACCAACAAAGTGATGATGGACACCCTCCCCAAATTCTGACAGGAATTTCTGGCCCATGGCACCAGTTTGATTGGTAGGTGTGGGTGCTTGAGTGCCTCTCATCCTCCTGCTCCTCCCTTCCCATCACATCCTGCTGTCCCCCCTGGCTGGGACGGCGGCTGACTGTGGCACCTGGGGCTGTGAAAGCTGATGCGCTGTGGCAGGGCTGTCACTTTGTCACTCTCAGAACCAGCGTGACCAACAAAAGGCAACGCTCGAGGCAGCTTGAGTTCATTAGGGTCTTTTAATGAATCTTGCTTCTAGCTGGGGTCCCAGTGATGGCCATGGCCTCCTCAGCTGCTCTGGTACAAGCACAGAGCGAGGGGCAGACATTGCCAAGCCATTTTTCCCTCCAGGACATGCTGTGGTGGCACACAGACACCGAGCCCAGTCCTTCACCATCCCTCCTGAAGCCTGAGGGACCAAGATCTTGATAGGCAAGAGAGGTGAAAAAAGGGCTTGGACATCATTTGTTCCCACTGGGAAAGTTCTGGTATTCTTTGTGGCACTCTAGCTGTGTGCTTCATGAAATACTCTCCTGGTTTACTCTTGGTAGACTTAAAAATAAAAATAATAAAATAAAAATAAAGTAAATAATATAAATATAATATTAAAAATATAAACAATATAACAATATATAGTATAGACAATATAATATAATAATGTATAATAATATATGATAGGATATGATTAATATAATATGATATAATTAATATAATATGACATAAATAATATAATATAATATGATATAATATAATATAGTAAAATAATATAATCTAAATAAAAATAATACATTCACATTTCCCTCTTCCTTCAACACAAAGAACTTCTGTTTGAGGAAATTCCCACAAAAACCTGTGTAAGAGTTGAACATGATGTGATCTAAGATGTGGACTAAGATGTGGAATCTAAGACACTGTTTGGGGTGAAAAACCTTGAATATGGCAGATGTCAGCATGATTTTGTGCTGCTGCTGGCACGTGGTAAAGGAGCTCAGCTCCTCTGAGTACCAGCAGAACTCCTCACCTGAGCAAGCATTAGTGGTGTTCAAGCCCTGCCTTCCCAGGCTGGAGTGGCTTTGGGAGATTTTTTTTTTTTCCTTTCAAGAGGTTATTAAAATGGAGAAATGATGCTGCCCATTGCTTGGCTGCTTCTCACAGGCTCTCTGGTGCTCAGAGGGTGGATCAGCTTTGCACCCTCTCTCTGAACAGGCTGGGCAATCTCCAGTGCCACACAGCACTCAGAAGTGGCACTTAGACTGTAAATATTATATGCTGCTGTAAGAACATTTGAATGGTAATACTCAAGCAATTACTTTCCTTTCAAGATCATTAAACACAAATCTGACTTGTATTTTAATAGGACTGCCAATGTATTTAATGGGGGGCAGTAAAGGGTAGTTTTTTTCTAATGGATGGATGTTTATATTATTATCCACTCCGAGAGACCACATTAGAAGGAGCCTGTACAGCACTCACGTGTTTTGTCTCAGCCTTTTTCTCACAGTATTCCATTTTTTTTCTCAGTTCTGTATCTTACAGCATGATGCCCAAACTGCACCAACAATAAATTCCACCACCACATTCTGATTATGAGACAAAAACCCCCTAAACACACTGAAATGAACTTGTGACTGGCATTTTCATCATGTTTGTTAAAACTGCAGAGAGAGGCAGTGCTTGGCAGGGTGACAAGTTTTGGCCAGTGACTCCTGCTCTGCAGCCACAGGACAGGCATTGTAGGACTGAGCAACAGCCTACAATTTATAAACTTCTGCCTGGCACCCTGCAACCACAGCTGGGCACTGCTTGGGCACAGCCCTCAGCAGGGCCAGGGGTGTTTGCCCCTGCAGCTGTGCTGTTTTCGGGGTCCCCTGATGAAGGGAGGAAATGATGAATCTGACTCCAAGTTCTTAGAGGGCTAATTATTATATTATATTATATTATATTATATTATATTATATTATATTATATTATATTATATTATATTATATTATATT
>JAYDZK010000268.1:1914810-1928552 GCA_034509185.1 Euphonia xanthogaster
TTGCAATACACACCCCTGCTATAAGTAAAGGTGCCTATTACACATTGTCAAAAACAATACTTCTCAGTAAAACAGCTCTTACTAAAATTGTGGGAATATTTTATTGGGAATTTTGGCTTTTTTTTTAGATGTCAGATTTGAGTAACAAGGTAAATTGTCACACTCTATAGCAAAATCAGATTCCAGAAATACTTTCTTTAAGGAGAATCAAACTGCTTTGTGTCCAGAAGGATTTTTCAATCTTCATTGAATAATAGTTGAAACAAAATATTTGACACATAAGGTTCCAATGATTTCCCACAGCATTCTGATAAAACGTTATGCATTTTTGGGAAATGCTCCCATTTTGCCAAATCAGTAATATCAGATAGAAAAATGCATCAACCAGCACCAGTCAGTCACCTCTGAATTCAATTTCATTCGTTCAATTGCTGCACATTATTTTTTTTTCCCCTCACTTTTTATTGACTGAACTTTGTTCATTGGATTTCAAAAGTGTTTTCCCAATAGTTTCTTTAGAAAATGCAAGAGAAAAGGTCCTGGGCTGGTGGAGGCTGGCAAAGCTCCAGCCCAGTGGCTGGGGCTCAGCTGAGGCTCTGGCCCTTTGTGAGTGCTCACAGAGGCTTTTTATGTGTGCAGGGATGCTGGGCTGTGCAGAGCAGCCAGCCAACCTCTCTGTGGCTCCAGTCTGGATATTTTAGCAGTCACCAGCCATTTAAGGCTAATGGTTCAGTGACAGTTTTGGAAAAAGGAGAAGACTCAGTGGGTTCAGCTGACTCTGATTGCTGTACCTGCCCACAGCCAGGGGAGCCATGGTCAGGCAGATAAACACAGACCTAGAAACTCCCAAAAGCACCTCCTGCTGCTCCCTGCTTTCATTTTCACTTCGGTTCTGAGCAGTTTGAGGAACAAAATCTGCACCATTAAGCTGGAGGGGGAACATTCTGCGGCAGAGCTTGCAGGAGAGAACATTCTGGGAGGAAATGGGATGACCAGGAGAGGCACCCAGGCCATGGCATCCTCCTGTCCTGAGGCTGTTTGCTGAAAGGGGAGGGACCCTGAGTGCAGCCTGGGGGCCTGAAACTGTTCTCCTTCCCAGCAAATGATCTCAAACCTGCAGAAACATTTCCATGTTGGATCTAGAGCAAAGGCTTGAACTAATGGCATTTCTGCATAAATTTGCATTACTTTCTGCTGTGGAAATTGGCCAACAGTCTCAAGGACTTTCATCACTGTGGCTTTTCACCACAACTTTTTATTGCTTAATCTGAATAGAGTCTGCCATGCATGGCCATTGCTTGCACACAAGAATTTATTTGACCCCACAGTAGCCCAGACCCATCCCATGGGCTATGGAGAAGTCAAAGTTCCTCAGAAACCCTCCCTCATCCCTTCAATTTTCTGTAGTCTCTGAACAAGTGAAAATCAGTACCTCTGCTCTAGCCACACTAAAGAAGATGGAAAATCAGCAGAAGGATGACAACAAAAGAGGAAAGAAAAAAATGACATTATAGAAAAATGCTAATGTGATAGCTGGTCTTGATCCACCCCAAAAAGTAACTGTAATCAGTAAAGAAAACTGATTGCCATGTGATCAGCCTTTGGCTCTACCATGATGCTGCTCACTTGCTTGAAAGTGGTGTCAGTTTAGGAATTCCCTGATAATGACACTGCATTTTCATGAGAGTAAGAAAAGTTCATCTTGCAGAGCTGCTCATGTGTCAGATCTGACTTAGCCAAATGAAGAGTTTTTAATTTCAAGAGAATTGAAAAGTAGTTCAGGGCATATTGTTGAATTTTTAAGTTCAGATGTTAAAAAAATCCACCATATAGTAGCATCTGTAGCATAATAAAGCATCTCCTATTTAATAATTTAATTTCACTGAAAGTGACATTAAAGTGCTATTGGTGAGAGAAAGAAAGAGAAAAATCTGGTACTGCACAAGAAATACAGCTCAGTAGTCTGGAAATCAAAAATAGGCAGGAATAAAGAAGGCAAAGAGAGTGAAACATTATCAAACCCAAGAGAAGAGCGCTGCATTTTAATCCAGCTCTTCATACAAAGTCATGCCTCAGTGCACAGATGGGCAGGAGCAATAAAAGAATTCTGGAGTCAAAAGCACAGGACCACACCTTCCTATTCCTCCCCCAAAACACAAGACAAATCTTGTTTGAGACTGCAGGAGATGAGGCTTTGACTCTGCCAGCAGCAGAAACAAACCCCTCTGAGTGATGGCTTCAGACTGGGAACCAGAAACACCAGAAAAACTCTCACCAAGTTTTTTAGAGTGGAGGAGATTACCTAGGTTAAAAATCATCCTCCTAAATACAGCAAATGCAGCAGCTGTTTGCTGGGAGAAAGTGAGCTGCAGCTCAGTGCAGAGATGTGACCAGAGCCCCTGGAATCAGTGGAAAACCCTGCTTGGCAGCAGTGCCAGGGAGGCTGCACTGCTGCGAGGCAGTAAAAGCGTCCCTCTGCTCAGCTCAGCATGGCTGCAGAGACAGAGCTTAAGACAGGACTCTGCAATAAACAGTTTAAGGAAAAGGTTGACAAAAACGCTGTTCTGAGGGGCTGGGAGCACGGACAATTCACCTCAAAGCTTTGTAACAGCTGCTCTGCCCAGGGATGACAAATGCCACCTCCTCTGCTGAGAGATGGAGAGAGAGAAATCAAACGTGTCAGCTGCTTTTACTGTGTAATGCTGCTTTCCAATCTTTGAAAAATATCAGATATTAAGACAAACTTGTGGGGAGAATGTGAACAGGCATTCTGAAATAGAATAACCCAGAAAAAATGTTGAAGGCATTTTAAAATACCCTGAGAGGTATACAACCCTCACACAGCAAGGAGAGAGAAAAATTACAGCTGATAGAAAACTTGTTCTGTGTTCCTCTGGCATTGTAAAATAAAATAGAACCTGTTGGAAAATGAATGTCGAGGTATGATAGCTGATTGCTGTCAGATCTGGCACCCAAATGTTAAGTTTTTGGGCACTTTAAAAACAATGGATACAATAGGTGAATTTAGAAATGGAGGAAAACAGAGGGAAGTAAAAGGAAAAAATCTTGAACACATTTTCAAAAACAGTACAGGACCTTGCAAGACAAACCTCTGGTGTAAATGCCATTTAATACTTCTCAACTTGTTACCACCTTCTTTTTTTCCCCTATATGTAAAACAAACCTGTGTTTTTCCACTACATCCCCCATTGCTGTAAGGGACACTGTAGATCTGGACTGTAGCTGCACCTTGGTTTTAGCCTCTAAGAATGTCAATATTTCCTTCCTACTTCACTCAGTTCCCCCACATATGACAGTCAAAATACCCACTCACAAACCCCTGTGTGCAATAACCCTGAAATTGTATTTTTGTACAAAAATATTATTTATATTTATACATATATATTAAATATATTTATATATTCTACAAAACCTCGTTTCTATACATAGCTCTCTATTGAGAGCTTTCCTACATCTAGAAGTTATTTGAATAACCATTTGATGTGTCTGTAAAACTTTCTCAGCTGCTTATTCACAGGGATGATTCTGGTTTACCTTTGCTCTGTTTAACAGCAGATAATGCTTCAGGTGAGGCAGGATCCGTGCCTGATGCCCAGGACCCGTTCCTCCTTTATGGATTCATCCCTGGCATGAGGATGGCAAAGGGATAGGGCAGGGGCTGCTCTGTCACTGCCTGGTGGGGCTGTGCATTGCCAGGCATCCCTTGGTGATGTTTTTGTAACTCCACAACTCAGGGAATTCCATACAGGACTTTCAGGCTCAGCCTGGCAAAACACTGAAGGAACACCACACTGGGCATTCTGAGGTTCTCATGGGGCTTTGGCAGCATTTGCCATCCACCCTGGTGCAAGGTGAAGGCTTTCTTAGTGTTTAGTGTTTTGGAAAAACCTTAAGGAACTGCTGTGTGGGTTTTTTTGAGACCCCCTGACTCTATTGATATCAGAAGGCTAATTTATTATCTTATGATGAATATTATATTAAAGAATGCTATACTAAAACTATATTAAAGAACAGAGAAAGGATACTTACACAAGGCTTAAAGATAAAAATGAAAAACTCATGACTCTCTCCAGAGTCCCACACACAGCCTGACTGTGATTGGTCATTAAGGCAAAACAATTCACATGAAGCCAATCAACCACCCACCTGTTGGATAAACAATGCCTAACCACATTCCAAAGCAGCAAAACACAGGAGAAGCAAATCAGATCATTATTGTTTTCATTTTTCTCTGAGGCTTCTCAGCTTCCCAGGAGAAGAAATCCTGGCAAAGGGATTTCTCAGAAGATGTGATGGTGACATGCAGCCGTTCCCCTCTGTGCCTGGGCTGCCCAGAAGAGTGGGCAGCAGTGTGGGACATGCCATGGGTGGCTGGGTGTGCCCTGGAGCCAGGAACTGCTGTGCCACAGCCCAGGCACACTCACCATCACTGCCCCCAGCACAGGGCCCTGCTGGCTGGAAAGCAAAGCAGCTCCCTGGGCTCTTATCAACTTTGGGAGCAATTTGGACAAATTCATTCCTGACTACTCATTTCACAACACCTGCATCAGCTTCCCATGGGGCAGTTACCTCACCTATTTTTACTAAATATGGAGTATAGGGTGGGCAGGAAATCAAAGCTGGGCTGGTCCTCATCAGGCTGAGCATTTTGGGAGCTGAGGAAACAGCAAATCCTCCACTGTGTGTCCACATTCCACTCCCTCCTCAAAAGCGAAGGCTGGGAATGACTGTGCTACACAACTGGCTAGCAGCTGGCAGCCTCTGGACAGCAGGTAGAAAATTTGGAGTATTTTTTTGATTGCCACTTGCAGATGGACCATGAACACACCCCCTCCCCTGCTAGCTGCAGATAGTTCAGAGCAAATGCAGCGCTGTGGGTGCTGTGGTGTTGTTACCATTCCCAAAATCTCAGAAACACATTTGCCTGTGGTCAGTGCTTCCCATCACACAGAATTTAACCGTGGACGTTTGGTGTTTGGAGTAGCACCCAGCTCAGGACTGTGGACATGAGCCATCTGCATCCTCACTGAAACGTTTCAGGTACAAATCTGGATGTCTGCTTATTAGATAGCTTTGGGCAGCAATTATTGCAAGAGTAACATGTAGAATTTAGGAGATAGAATAGGTTTGCACTATAAACATTGCAAGAAAATCCATCAGGAAGGTGGTTTTCAATTCAGAGATCACTCAAAGATGGCCAGGAGTTAAAGAATAAAGCAAGATGTGGGGTTTCCTATTTGCATTTTAGTGGGCTACAGCAAAAGCTATGCAGGACCAAAATTATATAAATTTATAAACAGAACCAAAATTAAAAACAGAATATATTGGCTCAAATTTATAAACCACATTTATAAACAGAATATATTGTCCTAATAAATCAGAACATGTTCAGTGGTGAGCCTGTCCCAGAAATGGATGGCTTTCCCTCTCCTAAATGGGAGCATCCCCACCACAGCAGCTGCCATGTTTGGGACTATTATTACAGAAAACTGTTGACATTTTCTGGGTTAAGGATAGTTATCAGGAATTCATGGATAATTTAGTCCTTTTGCTTGCAGAAATAGTTTGATATGCTCTTTAAATAAGCTTATAAAGAGATTGATGTGTGATGTTTGCGGGTTCAGATGTTCTGAAAAGTGATGTTCCTCTGTGGAAGAGAATAAAGCTTAAAACGGGATATTATTTATAAAAGCTCCACCATGCACAGGCAGTGTTTATTTACCATTTAAATGCCTCATTTCTGTTCTGGCTGTCTGTGCTATAATTTGCACAGGCACTTAAACTTGAGTATAAATAAATGCAAAGAAGTGGTGTTTATGCAGACTTAAGGAAACCAAGTGCTAAAAGATGGAGGCCACTCCTACCTGATTGGATCAGCCATCTTTGGGGACACCTGTGGGGACAAGCAAGGAGCCATCCACGCTGGAATTGGAGGAGCTTGACCAGAATATCAGTGCTGAAGGTGTGGCAGAGATGTAATGAGCAGGCAGGCAGCGTGAGCATTGTGGCATCTCGCCAGTGAAACACAGGGAGTGCCATGAGGCACCTCCAGCATCTTGCCAAGATCCTCAGGATGGGTATTGCTCTCCTCTGGGCAAAGTGAGGCACTGACTCTGCTCCAGGATGAGGGCAGCAGATGCCAGGGAGCACCCCCAGGATGGCTGGGAACATTTGTCACTGTCCCCTGTGAGCGCTGAGAGGGGGGAACCAAACTCCTTCAGCTCTGTGCCTGCCCACCCACTCCCAAATCTGTAAACAACTGCTTTGCTTCTGCCTGTCTGACCCCCTCCCGTGCCTATGGACATATTCATGGTAAAAATGCCATTTTACAGGTGCACAGCCTCTTGGGATGTGGTGCAAGGACCTGTCCCAGATTGGGCAGGGCAGGCATGGATGATCCTGGGGTGGGAGGGAACCTTGAGGTTCAACTGCTGAACTCAGCAGGAACTGATCCACACCAGTTTTATGGCTGTGTTTGAGGAAGGAAATCTGAGGTAGAGTTTCATTAAATTATTAGGAACATAATTATCATCATATAATCAAATTCTAATATTCTGTGAGGAATATAAATCCATCATCTGGTCACCCTTATTTGTCTAGACAGAAGAACTGAGTTGTTTTGGCAGAGAAGAGTGAGGCACCTATCACTTAATGTCTATTAAAAGGGTGAAAAAATGCCATCTTTTTTCACCTTGTTCCAGCAAACTCCTGCCTGGAGCTCCTGAGAGCAGGCAGTGGGGACACAGATGGGTGTGAGGAAAGGCCATGCCACTCACTTACCTGTGCTGCAGTCTGTGGGGAAGGTGTTCTCACTGAGCCCTCCTCCCCAAGCATCGGCCCGGGTGCCTTCCAGAGCACAGCTGTGCCCTCTCCTGCCCTGACAAACCGGCAGGGAAAAGCACTCTCCAGCAAGGAGAGGCCGCTCCACAGTGAGGGAGCACACCTGGGAGCAGCCCAGGAGCAGGGCTGCACCAGCCTCTGCCGTGGCTGCTGCAGGGTTGCAGTGTCTGGAGATGTTCCTGTGCCTGGAACACGCCGTGTGGGGACAGCCAAACCTTCCTCTGCTTCTGCTGTAGCTGCCTGAGAGAGGGAGCCTGAGACCAGTGAGGTGTTCAGTGCCAGCTGCACTGGGGGCAAAAGAGGGGAGATGTGTTTGGAGGCTTTGGGAGGGGATCAGTGCTGGTGCCATGGTGATTGTCTGTGGCTCTAACTTGCCAGAAGAGCCATCCTTATCTTCCCAAGCCACTGCTTTCCGCTGATATGGGTGCCTTTTAGGGCACGAGTATCACTGCAGCATTGTCCAACCAGCACGTTGCCACTGCACCAGGCACACATTAACACCAATAACTGAGAGCTTCTGCTCAGACTTCCTTTGCCTCTGCCTGATAGGCAGCAGGCAGAGTGTGAGCCACGCTGCCTATCAATTAAGTGAAAAATAAATAATAGGAAGAAAGTAATATCTTCAACAGTGCATTTGCTGGCGCATACATATTTATTAGATAGCAAATAAAATGCTCCTTATATCATGTTTATGTGCATCATGAAGCCCTGAAGTAATCTGTGTGTCATGGTTTAAATGGTGGAAGACAGATGCAGTGGTATTGTCACATTCCTCAAAGCAACCTGCCTGATAAAGCTCTGCTTTTTAATTTTTCTTTCATACCCTGGTTTCATTACTGCTGTGAGTCCTGCCCAGCATACCAGGCTTTTCCAAGAACACAAAAGGGAATAAAATTAATTTCTAGACATTTCTCAGCCTGCAAGTTGTATTGCAACTTTATCCCAGCCATTCCATCTTCAGAGATGAACCAAAGGGAGGCAGAGGGAGCAGGGCTCATCCAATGGAGTTGCAAAATGTGGGTCAGGAAACACAGCAATAAACATGTGTGGTTTGCTGGATGTGTGAGCAGCAAGGGGCCTGTCTCCTGAAACGTGGTTAAATATGTAAACTCTGCCTAGGGAAAATGTTTATTTACCTAGATTGACAGCAATCAGGATAAAAAGCACTCCAGATAAGTGGCTCTTTAGCCAGCTTTAATTTGTTGATGGATGGATTGATGGGAGGATGGTCAAAGAAATGACAACATTACTCTCTGTAATGGAGATATCTCATCTGCTGGAGTTTGCAGTACCGTTTGGTCTAATTATTCCTGATCCATCTATGAGCAAACTTCTCTCCCAGTGAGACAAGTTGTCATTCCTTTTCTTTAAATAAAAAGATAGGAAGGTAAAATCAAGAACAATCAGAGCAAAAGATGATGGTATCTTCTGCAGTCAAAAATTTCTACAAAATCATCTGTGTTGCTTAAAGGTGGTTTACTCTATTAATTGAAATAGTTGTGCATTCTATTATGCAGTTTGTGTGGGAACAGATGGCCCATTTCACAAATTAAACCTTGTCTTTTTACATTGCTTCAACAGAATAATAGTGAATGAGCATGGCTATTGTAAGTGATCCCAAGTTCAAACCTTGGAGCTTCACAACAGGCTCCACTTTTCTGGTGGAAGCTAGTGGAAAAGCAAGGGAAAAAACCATTGAATTGACTCACCACGTGTGCTTCACCATGGCTGTGGCAAAGACAAAGAGCAGCTCACAAAGCTCCAGTCCTGCTCACACCTTTCCTGGAACACAGCACAGCCCAGGCCACTGCTCCTGCAGCACAGAACAAACTGGGAGATGGGCTGTGGGGTGGGAGAGCACATGGATTGGGTGGATTGCAGTGAGAACAGTCTCTCAGGCTCACAGCAGCAGTGGCACAGCTGAGAATGGGAATGTGAGTGTGTGTAGCATTCACACACACACAGAATTCTCTCTCTCAAGTTTTTCCTGGAGAAGCACAAAGAGAAGAAAGAGAAAACAATTCTTAGCTTTACTTACTGCTCCTGTTATTTTGCACATCTGGAATGTGTTAAGAAGATTCTTTACCTAAAGTGAGTTCTTAATTGGACTCCAGTGATAGTTGTTTATATGAATTAACCTATTAAGTCAAAACTGTGTCTCAAGACAATCACAAGTTTTTCTTTAGTATGTATCTTTGTATAGTATCCTTTTAGTATTCTTTAATATTGTACAGTATAGTGTGATATATTATAGTTTAATAAAGCAATTGTTCAGCCTTCTGAATCAACAGAGTGAGATGCCAGTCATTCCCAGAGTGGGGGGTGCCTGGTTTTTCAATAGGTAGCGTGTGAGGCTGTGCTCTGTTCTGCTGAGCATTCAGAGGGGACTGCTTGCAAAGCATCCTGAGAAATATCCTGCACTCACTGCAGGAGCAGGAGCTGCCAATCAGCAGCACAAACTGATGGCTCAGACTTTCTGAGCTGGCTGAAACATGCTTGCTCCAGGGCTAGCAGTAAAAGAAGCAGCAGCTGCTTCCCTAGCCAAGGAGGCTGATGGCCCCAGCACAAGTGAGGGAATTCCATGGTAAGATTTGTTTTCCTGGGCTGGATAACCTGCAGTCTTCGAAGGATCAGTTAATTTTAGCTTGGATTCGCCAAATTTGGGTTAACCCATACCAGTGTCCCTGCTGGAAACTGCATCTGGGGTTTTATTTTATGTGGGCTGGCACAAGGTGGGTGGCACCAAGGAGGGCTGAGCTCGGAGGAGCTGCCTGTGAGGTGGGTGCTGGTGTCAGCTCACATCCTTGCAGAGGCCACCACCACGAACAACCTGAGCCTCTCAGAGGAAAACCCACCATGGCTGGGAGGTGGCTGGGGGTGGGAACTGAATTATTCTGGCACCAAATTCCCTTAGCCTGGACCCACTGAAGGTGTGGGTCTGCCCACCCACGTTTGATTTGCTGAAAACCCCAGGGAGCCCTCAGGCAGCTCTCACGAGTGCAGCTCTGGGGGGGAACTCGGGCACGAGCCCTTCCAAGGCACGTCTGCGTGCCTTGGAGCAGCCCCAGCTACATGACAAGCACATATGCTGCTCCTGGAAATCTAATGTGGAAAAAAGCTAGCCTAGATTGTAGTTTATAGTTCTTTTCAGCAGGGCTGCATGAAGCTAATGACACAGAAAGCCATTTGGGTTAAATTGTGAAACTGAAAGATGCAGCACCTGCTTTTATGCCTCATGTGTTGCTAAAAATACTTCTTCCTTTCTAAAATGCAACACAAATGACAATACAAAAGGAAACTCTACAGTGACATTGGTGACATTATTAAGATGGGTTTCATCATTGTTCCTGTGCACAGAAAGATGAAATCAGAGACAGCAGAAACAGCAGACATCATTATGCCGTTGCTAAACCCTTGGCGCATCCACACCTGAGATAATTCCTTGCCCTCCTGACCTCTTGCTGTAAAAAAGGGCAGAGTGACAAGTTTTAGACAAGAGACACAAAAATGTTCCGAACTATGGAAGAGCTTCCCTACGAGGAGAAACTAAACAGCATCAAGTTATCCTGAAAAAGAGGCTCCTGAGGGAGAGAAACATGGCAAAAAGGTGTGGAGGAGGCAAATCAACCTGTGAAGTGCTTTCCACAGCCAGATGGGAGAGAGGCCTTCAGAAACCAACAAAAGTGCTGAGTTTAACAGAAATGCAGCTTTCCAGGAGAGCTGTGGGGGTCAGATGGGGTTCACACAGGAGGTTATGCTGACCCCTTTGGGGACAGCAGCCCCGTGGTGCCAAGGCCACCCACCTGTGCTGGGGCAGAGCCTGTGCTCAGCCATGCCCTTGTCCCCTGCCACCTCAGGCAGTGGGGCTGGGTGGGCACAGGGATGCTCCCCTCACCAGGCAGCCTCCAGGAGCTGCCCCTGGCGCCTCTAAGGGGCCTTTTTTGGTGGGTGCAGCTCACAGGATACAAAGACCACAAATATTCTTCAGCATTTTCCTCTTCCCTCCTCAAAATCCAGAGAAAAGCCCTGACTCAAGAAGTTTTTTTTACCAGTGGGAAGGGAGCACTGCCAGAGAGTATGAACCCCTGCAGAGATTTTACTTTTGCTATTGATTTTATGCGTGAGATGCTCAGGTACTCTGATAGTATCTGACAGTATAAGGAGCCAGAGAGAGAACAGAAAGGCTAATACAGTAACAATGTCACCAGAATAACTTGGAAATTTTCTGGAAATTGTGTGTTTAAATCCGACTGAAATACCTCATTTTTTTATCAAGCAGGGAAGTGTTTCAACAACAACAACAAAATCATCCTTCCCTTGAGAAGTTTTAATTTTTTAATGTTTTTTTTTTTTTTTTCTGCAAGAAGGACATGGAAGGGAAAATGGGGTGTTTTAGAGAACTATAAATGCCTTAGAAAGGAAAAAAATAGAAATGGCAGCAGTGCAGGTGGTGAGCTGAGGCATTCACGGTGAGGGAGCACACCTTCCCTCCCTTGCTGTGGAACTTGTGTCACACTGGTTCTGTGGCACTTCCTCGAGGGTTAAAAACCCTCATTGAAACCAGAGCTCTGAAATAAAGGGGTCTCTGAAAAGCAGCCCTGCTCCTCTGGGGCAGTGCAGCAGAGGGCAGGGGCATGGGGGACACTGTGTCCTCTGGAGCCCCAGAACACACAAAGCCACACCTGCCCTTTCACAAAACGCTGCTCTAGCAGGCAAAGCTGCTCTCTGCACACACCCACCCACCCCAAACCAGCCCAGGAGTCGGGTGTTTCCTATAAGAGTGGTCTTTTCAAGGGTAAATAACTTTTAGACATAAATAGGAATTTAGCTGGAAGGCTGGCTGGGGTTTGGGTGCTCCTTGGGTTCAGTTGTTCTCCTGGGGGGAACAATTTGGATCTTTTTGGGCTGGGCAGGTCTTGAAGACATGCCAGTCACTACTGGGGCAAGAGCACTCATGGTCAGGGTCTTTAACATAAAACATGAGCCAGCTCATGTTGGAAATGACAGCTGAGCTCTGGAGAACAAGGGGCAGAGACTGAAGCACAATCCCAGCCTTCCCAGGTGTTCAATGCCTCAGGAGGGGCAGTGTCACTGTCATATTTTCTGAAAAATCCCTTTGTCCAGGATTTCTTCTCCTGGGAAGCTGAGAAACCTCAGAGAAAAATGAAAACAATAATGATCTGATTTGCTTCTCCTGTGTTTTGCTGCTTTGGAATGTGGTTTGGAGATTGTTTATCCAACAGGTGAATTGTTTGATTGGTTTCATGCGAATTGTTTTGACTTAATGACCAATCACCATCAGCTGTGTCAGGGCTCTGGCGAGAGTCACGAGTTTTTCATTATTATCTTTTAGCCTTCTGTCTGTATCCTTTCTCTATTCTTTAGTATAGTTTTAGTATAGCATTCTTTTATATAATACAGATAATAAAATAATGGATTAGCCTTCTAAGAACATGGAGTCCGATTCATCATTTCCTCCCTTCTATGGGGGCCTCAGAAAATACCACAGGGCAGGAGGGTTGGGATTGCCCTTCTGGGCAGCCCATTCCTCCCTACACATAACCCACAGAGCCTGCTCCTCCTGCTGGGCTTCACACCAATACCCCAGCCCTAAAAATATAAAAGGTGGTGAAGTCCTGTCTGGACTGCTTCTGCACTGAACCTGTCCCCAGATGTGCCTAAATTTGAATTTGTGTCAGAAATCCTCCTTCATGAAAAAAAAGAGCTCTTCCCATGCCTTTACTGGATGTCAAGAGACTAAAATATCTTTCATTTCAGTTCATTGAGTGCAGCAAGTCTCCCCACTGTAACTGTAACCCACCCTGCTGTCAGGGAGTGCACCAGAGCTACCGCAGAGCTGGAGAGCCAAAAAATGTACATTTGAAGTGACAGCATGAAAAAAGTGGATGGGGGTGAAATATAATTAGCTGAGGCAAGGACAAGTAGGTAAGTCTCCACAGTCATAATTGATGGGGGATATTGTTATAGTTATTACCATGCAATTTAACAGGAATACACCAGAGCAATTTTCATATCTTAAAGCATGCAGATGCACTCATACATAGGAGAAAAGTCTCAGAACTCAAATCATCCAAAATAATCAAGAAAGTTATCATCATAAACAGCCACAATTAACACGGGGATCGCAAGGGATGAGTCTCAATTTCTGATAATCTTAAGAGAAAATGAGAGCGTTATTAAAACTTTAGTGTGGGAATGGTAGCTACACTCACAGCCCTCTGCAGTCTCCACCAGTCACTCCTCTACTGCTCCTTTGCCAGTCCCAGAACCAACAAATCTGAGATTTCCCAAAGAGACGACACACATGCTAATGAAAAATATTCATATGTATAAACAAGAAAATATAGATTCTTCTTCTATATAATATATATAAAAATATAAATAAATAAATAAATATAATATAATTAAACCCTGCCAGTTTAAGCAGACTTATTTTCTTAACAACAGAGTACTGTTCAACTACTGAAGAGGAGGAGGAGGAGGTGTGGACACTATCAGTACAAGCTGCTGGGGATTTAAAGTTGCAAAGTGCTTTATGACAGCCTGTGCTGCCATCCATAATTTACAGGCTTCCTCCTAACATTGCTGTCAATACAGTATTGCTCTTATCAGCTGCATAAATTATTTCTACCACTGACATAGAATCAAAGAATGGTTTGGGTAGGAAGGGAGATTTAAGGTCATCTAGTCCAACCCCCTGCCATGGGCAGGTGATGCCTCAGGGTTCAGCTTTTCTGTTTTTCACATTCTGTGCTGCTTTAGTGGGTGGGTCTGAGCTTCACGTGAGGGCATGGTGAGCTCTCTGCACAGAGCAGGGAGACAAAACAATTCCTGCTCCAGCTGGGCACCAAGGACAAATG
>JAYDZK010000268.1:1928625-1952870 GCA_034509185.1 Euphonia xanthogaster
AGAAAAACAAGCAGGGTGGGACTGCCTGGGCTGGGGCTGGGATGGGACAATGAACTGCAAGGTGCAAATGGAGCAGAACTGATCCCAGGGAGAGACCCCGTGACTGGTTGTCCATTTCTGTGGCCATTTTGGGTTGTGCTGCCCAAGGTGGGTCCATGGAGGAGATCCTTTGAATGAATCCCTGCTTTATTCTTTAGCTCTGTCTGGTCTCTGTTCTAGGTCAGCCCTCACAAGGCACCACAGGAACACCTTCAACTTCATCAGCCTGCTCAAAGCCCCATCCAGCCTGTCCTTGAGTGTTCCCAGGGATGGGGCAAGTATTATCACCTCTCTGGGTAATCTGTATCAGTGTTTCACCACCCTCATTGCACCAAATGTCCTCCTGCTATCTAGCTAAATCTATCCTTTTTTGATATAACCAATTATCCCTTGTCCTATCTCAACAGGCCTGGCTTAAAACTTTTATCCTTCCATTTTTATAAGCCTTGGAAGGCCACAATAAAGTGTGTCTCCCCAGTTTAGTAAGAAGGATTTTGGGGCACCGTGTCAGAGGCCTTACAGAAGTGCAGGTAGGTGACATCTGGGGCTTTTCCCTTGCCTGCTGATGTGGCCACTCCATCACAGAAAGCCACCAGGCTGGTGAGGCAGGAGCTGCCATGCTGGCTGTCCTGGATCACCTCTCTGTTATCCACATTCCTCAGCAGAGCTCCTGGGAGGATCTGCTCCATGAACTTTCCAGACTCAGAGGTGAGGCTCACTATCTCCCTATTCCCCTTTTAAAAAATGGGTGCAAAGTTTCCCTTTCTCAACCACCAGGGACCTCACCTGACTGTGCCACCATTTCAACAAAAGGAGACATCTGTCATTTTAATTCACACTCAAATTGCTGAATATTATCCACTGTCCATTAGATTTCAACAATACCCAAACGTTAGCTGCTCTGATCACATGCTAAAATACAATAACTACCAACTCTCACAACCATCAGAAAAAAAATCAATCACTCCCACACTGATCAAGTTGCTGCCTGTCTCAGAAGCCTTTTTTCTCTTCTTTTCCTGTACTTGTGTGTGCCCAGTGTGATTTAACTTAGCATGCAGCCAGCCCTTATTGCTCATAGCTGCCTTCTGAAGGTGACCAGCTTGTGCTTGTGCCTGTTTCAGCCCACAGATATGGTTTAGAAACACTTGCTCTTCTCTTGGGGCATGAGGATAGGCTGGGGGAGCTCCTGAGGTTTTCTGTTGTCTTTAAAAATCTGCTCCTCAAGCTTAAAAATGTTGTCCCAGATTTGGAAAGGGAGCACTTACTCGAGAAGGAGGGGTGAAGTACAGCAGCTGTCAGCACCATTTGAGGCATTGCTGGATCACAGAATCATTCTCTGTCTGCTTGCCCTCTCCTTAAATAAGAACAAAACCAATCTCCAGACAATGCAGTTTAGTAGGTTTTTTCATTTTGAGGCTGGAGGTGAGCTGGGCCCTTCTCTCAACCAGAGCAATGAGACCAAGCCTGCATTTCCAGCAAATGACTCTGCAGTTAAAGCAGGAGACCCACAAAACTCTTACAAATTAAGGCTCATGTGAAACTGGTAAGATCCAAATTTTAGATGTATCAAAGAAAGCTCATTACATTATTCCAGGGTTGGTTTTTCTGCTTCATTTTTTTTCTAACACTGCCAGTCCATGTCTGTAAAAATCTTCCCTCTGTTTGCTGAATCATGCCTGGAATCCATATTAGAAGTCAAGTGTAAAAAAAAAAAAAAAGGAGGGGAAGCTGTGCTACAGGCAGCTGTTGTTGTCAATGCCCTTTCTTTCCCTGCAATAAAAGTCACACAAAAACTTCAGACCTTGCTGGGCCCCTACTCCTCACTGTCAACATCACCTCCCTTCAGATCTGTAAAAGGGCAAATCTTTTCCTAGCAACAGCATTAACCCATTCACAGGGATTTGAAAACAGGCTGCCTTCCTTTTTTTTTTTTTCTTTCCCAGAGCTGGCAACACCTTTTGCTGTTCCTGCATGCCTGTGGCTCAGAGTGCTGGTTCAGAGTTTCTTTTTAGGATTAGGAGCTATTGCGCAGGAGCCCCACCAGGAGCAGAGGCACAGGGAGCTCACCAGAGCATGAGTTCTGCTCTAACCAAGGCACTGAGCAGCACAGCAAGGGAAGGGCTGTGCCAGCACTTAGGGGGGAGTGTTACAACCATTCAGCCACAGCAGAAAGCTTCATAATCCAGCATTAGTTTGGATATGTGGGATTTTTCTGGCACCCAAGACATTTTTCTGATTCCCAAGACAATAACGAGGCTGTTGATTGACAAGGCACTTGCTCCTGTCTCAATAAACCATGGCTGTGCTCCTTAGGCACTGTGGAATACCCCTCAGATGAGAAGGAACACATGTATGACCACATAAGAAAGTTCATTTCACATACATAAAAATAGAAACAGAGACAGCTATATTTTCTAGCAGCACCTAAAATGTTTTTTGTATGTGTTTTTCTAGCTTCTGGACCAAATGGTACTTTATTCCTTTTTCACAGACTACCAACTCAACAATCTTGTTTTCTGCCACCACTCTGAGGCACCAACACAGTTGTCTGCATCTCCTGACAGACTTTGGCTCTGGAGCTAAAGGAGCTTTTGGTCTAAAGCGCTTGGGAGTCACAGGGCTACTCAGTTATTCATCCTTAACCATGCTAAGATCATTTCAGCATGCCTGTTGAAATCCTGTCTGTTTCTGGGGAAGGACCTACACAAAAAGAATGGACCATAACAATTGAGGACAGGTGGAAATTTAGCTCAAAATCTGAACTTTGTGCTGAGTCCCTCACTACAGGGGCAACACATAACACTAAAAACCTCCAAGGAATTCAGATGACAGAACTGAAACAACACTTTTTTTTTTTTTTTCCCGTCCTTCTTCTTTGCATACTTGTGACAATCTCTGTTTACAAATGCCAGGCAATTCCAAAAGGGATAGGATGGAGGTCATTTAAAACACACAGACCACCTGGTAATCTGAGTTTGATCATAATGCTACCAACATTTTGTGAGCTACTGCCATGCCTGGTATGCACTGAGATAAGGGTAAAACCTAAAGATGGGTATTTGGTGATACATCAATGCTGAAATGAAATGAGCAATAGAAACATGATGTGATTTTTTGAAATATCTCCTGTCATCTAAAAGGCATTTTATCAAAGCAGTTCAAAAGAGTTTTTCATTCAGAAATTACTGAAAAAGTCTCCAGACAGCTGACCCCAGTGGGTCTCCAGGAGTGTTGGGATTTTTTTTCTGAAAGGAAACAAGATGCAGAATCCTGTAATCTGCTCCTCACCCTATGATCTCCTTGCCAGCAGATGATGCAGATTTGGAAAGGGGAGACTGGACAAGAACTTGAAAGAGATTTTCTGAGGGCACAAAACCAGACAAATTGCATGAGACTCAGGCAGGCTCTTGAATCAAACCCAGTCTGAGCCTAGGAGAGAATGTGAATATCACAAATGCATGCCTTGCTCCCACCCCACCCCAGGCACTGGCTGTGGCCACTGCTGGAGACAAGGTGCTGGGATGTGCCTTCCTCTGAGCCCTTATGGCTGTTCTTATGTTTCTTTTAAAATATATTTCATAGTCTTTAGTGCTTCAGTTTCCTCTCAAGTATCTATACCTACAAAGTGATTAATTTCTAACAGTAGATAAATGTTTTTTTTTTCTGCTGAATTATAGATGGATTACATCTCAGGTGTTTTAGACAACCTCAGGGTGAGATGACTTTCCTTAAACTTCTGTGATACACCTGAGAAAGTGGTGACACATCCACAGCAATTTCTTTGCCTTGCAGTTCCTTCCACACATGCATCATCATCCCTTATTATTTTTATTACTTATATTTTTGTGTGTCACTACTAGGAAGTTACATAAGGTGATTAATGCTCTGTGACTGTGTAATGACTTCATTTGATTTGTGAAAAAATAATTAGAGAAGAAAGAAAGAAACCGCCCTCAGAAAAAGCCATGAGGCCAGATGGAACGGTATGTCTTGGGCGTGGGAATGGTTCCACAGCAGACTTTGGGAAACAATCACTGGGGGATTTTACTCTCCTGCTCTGCTGGCTCAATCACAACCTCAGTGTCCCTTCTAAATCACCAGAAAAGCTCAGGAGAGAAATTCATTAGGGAAATTTGTCCTTCTTGGCCAATAGGCTCATGTGAGTCAAGCTTCTCTAAAACTTTTGGACTGGCCAGGGAAGTCCTTCCCCATAACTCGAGTATTTATCAGAGGGTTTGGTTGCATTTCAGAGGACAAATCATCATGCTGGCATCTCCACACCCAGGTGGGAGTGAATACAGACCAACCTCTGCCAAAATAATAACAACAATAAGGAGAGATGTGTTGAGTAAGTGCTTGTGCTCAGCCACTTCCTCTGCTGGTGAAGGAGGAAGCAAAGAGGATTCTCAGAAATCAAAAACCCATTTCCATCTATCAGCACCTTGCACTTCAGGGCTATGGATTTGGGACTACAACAGACCTCACAATCCTTGTAACCTTTCCTGTAGGATTGGGAGCAGCAGTAGTTACCACAAGTTAATTTCTAACCCCGTGCCTCATTAGCAAGGGCATGAGGTGTTGGTTTCTGTGACTGCCACTGTCCAAAAGGCTGTTTAACCTGAGCTTAAACAAAAGGAATGACTAAATCCAACATATTGGATTGCATCAGCCATACAGAACTGGAACCAGCCCTGCAGGGTTCTGAAAAAATGTCACTGAAGGATTTGTGCCTAAGCTGGGAATTCGGATAGCAACAGAAAGAGAGTTGAAAGGGAAGGATGGCAGGGATACACAGGTGAAGGCTCTCACTCACCCTTGTGTTTCACCATTGAAGCCTGATTTTGCTACAATATCAAGCATGTTCCATTAAAAACAACCCCCCCCCCCCCTTCATAAACAAGAAATCCAAAAAAAAAGGAAAAACATTAGTAGCTGTACTTAGGGTCTTATTCCACTCTCTAGCAAAGGCAGGGTGTGCAGAAGATGATTCCTTCTGGTCTTAGAAGCACCTGTTAGTTCACAGTCTAAACGAGCTATCCTGGCTTGTTTAACCAGAAATTATGAGAATTTTAAGTCTTGGGGGAAAAAGAAAAATCCCAGGATTTTAAATTCTGAGGTTTTTCTGTTTACCTTCCCTAAAATTCTTAAGCTTCTCCCAACATTAAAATCAATACCCATGTATTTGTGACACCAAGAAAAATGTGGGACTTCAGAAGCCTCTCAGCATTTGCTGGTGGAGTGAACCAGCTGGGACACAAATCTAGTGTTGATTAACTCTTATTTTAATACACTATTTATGCTTAAAATTCCAACTTCATTAAGTGGCTAGTTGGGGTAGAGATCACAGGCAGATCACATGCTTATTTCTATATTACGAATCAAGCATGTCCTCAAAATCTTATTTAATTCTGAGCAGCGAATTGGGGCAGAGTAACGAGTGCCAGGGATGAGTAATCAGTGCCAGGTTAGGCATGCTTCACTGGCTTCCAAGGGATGGGAAGCTCCCTGCCATAGCAGCTCCTCAGCCCAGACTTACCCTCTGCCTGGCACAGTGTCTGGTCACCGTGGGTTCCCGCTGTGCTGCTTTTCACCACCTCAGATGGCCACTTCAGTCAAGTTTATACCAACTGGTTTTGGCTTTTCGAGGTAGCTGTCTCCTTGCAGGGCTCACAAAGGAGCTTTGGTGGTGCCTGTGACACCAGCCATAATTCAGACTGGCAAATGCTGTTCAGCTCCATGGGGCGTGCTGGAGCTCCCACAAGGATGGCTCAGGCCAATTTCCCTTTTCTTCTCGTCTGGAGATCCTGGGCCAAGGGCTCACAAGTGAGCAGTGCGCTCTTCCCTGGAGCAAAGGAGGTCTGTGCACAGCCCAGGTGGAAATTCAGGAGTTGCAGGGGTGCTTGAATCAGGGCTGGCCATGCAGACAAAATGAGGGGAGGCTGCACCTGCCAGACCTGCAGCAGACATTAACGTTGCTCAGAAAAAAAAGGGTTGTGAGCAGAGATGTCAGCCTCTAGAGCTCCTGAGGAAATTCTGCTGTCAGCAAAAGGCCAGGCAGACCCCTGAGACAGGGGAGCACGCCAGGAGGTTCCTTTTGCTGGGAATGCAGAGTTTTCCCTGTGGGGAATGGGGGCTGGCAGCTGCACACCTGCCTCCTCTGCAGCCTCCCAAGTGCCTCCCCAGATGGGAGAGTTTGCTGTGGATGGCCCACGCTGCTCTGAGCTGCTTCCTGAGCCCTGTGGCTGCTGTCAGGGGAAGAAACAGTGTGTGAAACATGGCATGGTTTCATCTCACTGAAAGGAAGCAGATAGCACAGTGGATAAAATAATGCTACAGCCCCCATGTGTGGCTCAATACTGGTGCTTTAAAGCATTATTGAAATCCTGTGGACCCACAATAAGCACCCAGAGCAGAGCTGTTAAATGCTTCTAAACTACCTTGCAATGAATTCCCTGCATTTGCCACCAGTTTTTGCAGCCTCCATCACCATGGCATGTAAGTAGCTGATGTAGTGCCTTGCTCCACAGAACTTCTTGTTCCTGCTGGGCTGTTCTTTGGGCATTCTCCTTCCTCTTGGACTCTGAAGGACACATGTTCAAAGAGCAAGAGAACATTGCTGGAGCTTCACCCATGAAAGGCCACTAGACGGGACAGGAGTGGTGCCACACTCCTGTGGCCCCAGAAAATGCCCTCAGCAGCCTCTGTCTCCAGTGCTTGGTGGGATTGAGGGATCCAGCCTTTCCTGCTCCCTGCCCTGTGGCCAGGTGTGGAGGCAGAGCCCAGGGAAAGGGCTTTCCTCTCCCACCTGCCACTCTGGCTGGGCAGCTGAGCTGTTTGAGGCAGAATGTGTCTGGGATCCAGTGCCAGGACACTTTTCCTTCAAATAAGAACCATCAGGGAGGTCAGGGAGCAATCTTGCTTCCTAAAATGATGGGAGGAGCTGATGGAGTTATTCAGTCACAAGCCAATTAGGGCATTCAACAGAACGTGAGGCTCTGGGATCCCCTTAACAGACCCAGTGTCTTTGAAGTTAAATCCTGAAAAAAATCCTTTGCAAAGCACATAAATCATCCCAGGAAAAAGAGCAATGCCCAGGTCTCCTCCAGGACTCCAGTGAGCACTGCAAAGGCTTTCTTCTTCTCTTTCAGCTTCCCAGAATATGAGTCCTTGGGCTAAATCCAGCATAAACCTCACCTGATCTGCAAGCTGGGAATGAACCGGTGACTGAAATTAAGAGTTCATTCCTTCCTCTTGCTTCCACCTCCTCTCCTCCCACCTTGCTTCCTAGAACGATTTATTCTAGAACTTATTCCTAGAGCTATTTACCATTGTTCTGCCACCGAGGGTCACTGCAGGAGCCACCCTGGGAGTTCACTTGGAGTGCTCAACAAAGCACCTCTGCTGCCCAAACTTCAGCAAGCCTCTTGCAGAAGTGTAAAACCACCAATGCTTGTGCACCACTGAGAGACAGAGAGAAAAAAAATTGCCACACATTAAAAAAACCTTATTGCTCTCCAGTGGGCCTGAGGTGAGCAGTGAGGAAGCTGGAGGTTTGTCCTGCAGGGAGGAGGGAGCTGAACATCCACAGGACGCCTCAATACAGTTACAAAATGAAGTGAAGGGCACCCAAAGAGGGACATTCTGTCACCTATTCACTTCTCCTTTGGTGAAGCCACACACATAACACAAAGTTAATTAAAGCCTCTATTCTGAGGAAAAAGGAATGTTCCATTTGGTAAATTTAGAAACAGCTGGTTAGTTTTATCCATTACTTTTGTGCTAACATCAGTTGAGCTCATTCAGCTCTCTCTTTTTATGAAGCTGTCCTTCCTATGCTACCTGATAGCTACTAATTGCTGCAACTACATTTCTGAATTGCAAATTTTCTGCACTGATAAAAACTTTGATTGCCTGTCAGCTACACATAAGGAAAAGATCACCAGTGCTAAATGAGGTGTTCCACGCTTGGATAATAATGCCTAATGAATTATTCAAAAAAGAATGCTTGAATGAAGCAAACAATTTGAAGGGTTACTAGCAGCCGTAACAGTTCAACAGCCAAAAGAACAAAAGTATCATCCTGAAAATTACACTAATGATTAAAAAATGTGTATTAATTCTACATTTGGAGAAAAAAGAAATGCCAATCTGATTTTAAAGGTTAATCATTATTTTTTCACTAATGCTCTAATCTCTGGGAAAAACACCCTTTACCAATATTTTGGGAGATATAATATTATGACATAGCATATTTATATGATTTTCCAGGCATTAACCCTCTCTGCAAATTTCAAATTTCGCTGTGGAGGAATCAAAATCCTGGTTTGAGAGCCTGCTACTGCCTACCAGATTCTTTCTGCTGCTTTAAATGGACCTGGGATCAGGCCCAGTTTGCAGCACAGCAGCATCACACTGGATGCCCTGGGGTCAGGCACCACTGAAGGTCCTCTCAAGAGAGCAACTGCTGAGCCACAGCGTGGCCTCAACCACACCAAAACACAGCCCAGAGTGTCCAAACGACTCCAGAATGGCTTTGCTGTGCAGAAGCCAAAATCTCACTGTTCATGTGATGAAAGATTTGCTAAATGAAAAAGTGGGTGAAGAAAACAAGAGCCACACACTCAAATTATATTAAAGACAGCAGCTATATTCACATAACTGCTGTAATGTGTAACTCTTTCCATCCCAGTACTGATTGCACCTTAAAAAAATGTGGATGGTTTATTAAGGAGAGAAATATTTACTCTAAATGCTCCTGGCTAAAATAAGAAGCATAAAAGAAAAAGAAATCCTTAACAAACCATGAGAATTTCACGGATGTCCAATGCTGACACATTTTCAGCTTTCATAAAAATATATTTCCAAGGCCAAAAGTGATAATTTAATATGACAGACCCTTTCTGGTTGCCAAAAAGACAGGGAAAAAAAACAAAAAACCCCGAGAATGAAATCCTAAAGAACATCTCCTGCAAAATATTAGCCTTACATGAAATACACGAAAAACTGCAGCACCATGGCAGCGTCACGTTGATCTGCTGTGCTGGTGAAACACTCCTGGCTGCTGTGTTTGGAGCTGAGCTAACACAAACACACCACTACAGCAGAGAGGTCTCCCAGTGACAGCACAGTGTGGCCAGCACTGAGGAAGGGTTTGGAAAACAGCATTTATTAAAATGAAACCCAGTCAACCACTAAGCTACCTCTGCTGCAGTTTTACAGCTATAAAGCCTTTGGTATTAGACAGCAATTAGTGATTTTATTATAAAGATGTTCAATGTCAAGATAACACTTCTTCTCATTTCTGGCAGTGACACTGAATGGTGGATAGAAGAAATGACTTCAGGAAAGCATAGCTGACCATCTGCTTAGGCCTGCTCACTCACTGATGATTAATCCTTTCCCTCGAGGACAATGTCTCCATGTGTTTCTCTTGCTGTCTTTTTAATGTCACAAAAAGAGGTTGATAAACACATTCAAGTCACAATTAAAAAACATTTTAACTGACCAGTTGCCACTGATGATACTATTAGACAGTTTTAGTCACTCTTGTAACAATGTGTTTGGTGGTGTTGATGTGAAGTGGAGATGAAGTTCCTTTAATGTGCCTCCTGCCTATTTTTACGTTTAGGTGACATTTAAATGTTTACCTTGATGCAAACAAGCAGTCTGCAGGAGGCACAGGGAGAGGGTCATTTTTTACTCCACAAAAGCAAAAAACTCTGGAGGATGCAAGGCAACTGCTGTCCTTTGGCTGGGATGGGGGAGGAGAAGGAGGAGGAAGAGGAGGAGCAAAAGACCCATCAGAGATTGTGGGGTCAGAGATTGCAGTGTCTGTCCTGCAGAGCTCAGGAGTTCATACATTAAATTGTGACTCAGTAGCAATCCAAGAAGCCATGAAAGAGGAGGTAGCAAGGAGAGGCAGCACAGAGAGAGGTTACTTGGGGAAGGCAGGTTTGACTTCTGGTTTCATCCCTCACGAAGAGGAATTTTCAAAAGCCCTGGGGTAACTTGGAAAAGCAGGTCCCATTGACTTTTAACCAATTAGACATACTTTTGAAATTAGTGTAGATAATGAGAGAGCAAGCTTACAGCCCAGCCTGACCTGGTGGTGAAGTTGGTGGCAATGTTCGCTTTATGAAAGATAGTTCCAGTACATAAATAGATTTTCTGTGGGCATTGCAGAAAACAAAAAAGAGAAAAACAAAAACAAAACAAAAAAATAGGGGGAAAAATAAAATGGTGATTTATATAAGAAAAAGGTAGTGGCCTTGCAGTTTACCAGTTCAGAAGGAGCATTGAATGGGATGAGATATGGCAAGAGAAGACAAGCAGGATCTTATAACCACTGGTGGACATAACAAAAAAACTGCCATAGCAGGATCACACACCTTGTGTGGCACAGAGGAGATCCAATGGAGGAGTAAAACTGAAGAGGACGGGAGATTGCAGAGGTGGATTCAGGAGATTTTGTCTGAAGTGTTTTTTTCTGCGTGATAGCAGCAGGAATGGATTCTGAGAGCTTATTTGCTCATTAACCCAAAAAAATGGGTAATAGGGAAAAGGACAGGATTTTAAAAGAGAGAAAAAGTTGTTGATTTCTTTTAAAATCATCAGGATAGATATGCACCAATTTTCAGTGAAACTGAATAGATGTTTTACAAAGGGAGAAGAGGAATAACCCTTGAAGAGACTCTCAAGGGATGGTTGCTGACATGGAAAACCATTTGCCCCAGTCAAATTTTTGGCTTTAATCTGAGATGAAGGGTCTAAGTCATTTAAGGGTGTTTCTGTTTACCCCTCAAGCTTCCTGGAGGCAAGAGAGAAACTTCTGTGATCAATACTATCAAATGGCATGGGGAAGGACAGGGCATTACATGCAAACATTCTTTCTTTTTCAAATGCTGGGGACAGCTCATCTACTAAATAACAAGGCACTTTCCACATCATAACCTACAATAGGTCAAACAGACCAACTCAGTGGAGTGGTACAGGATAAAAAGTCTGATTTCTGGCTCGTTAGAGTTCTCAGGAAATGGAAATTAGGCAGTAGGTGGTACCTTGAGCAAAATTTTGAAGGTGGATTACCACAACAGATCTAAGCAAGTACCAGCAGGTAACAATATCTAAAACTTCATTGAAAGATTTCTTCCTCAAAAAAATTCCTATGCCTAATACAGAAGTTACTCCAGTGGACTTGTGACAGAGCCTTTGTAGAGCTGGATGTGAGAGGCAAATTCATCAATTCCCAACTGCTAGCTCATATATCATCCCTCATAAAAATGCCATACCTCCTCACTTTAGGACATTTTGCAGTGATAATGGATCCACTGTCTTTTTAAATTTCCTATCCCCACATTTCCTTTCACTTAAAAAAATCTTTCATTCAAACAATTTTTAACAGAACAGTAGACAAGATTCTTCTTCACAAAAAAGGCTACCAATTTTTTTCACCCCAATAATAACTTCCAATTAAAATTTTATGACCAAAAAATTTTGTGACTTAAAACTTTGGAAGCCAAATTATTCAAGAATCTCAAGGAGATGGCTCAAATATTGAGACACCAAGAGTGTTCAGACATTCAGAAAATTAGGCTTTTAGTTTAATTCAGCCTGTTAAGTTCAGGAGAGGTCCAATTTAAAATTAAATCATAAGCAAATTGCACTGAAAATTGCAAAAGAAGGAAGGGATCTGGCCTGTGCTGTTGAGCTAGAAACCCATTGTTCACAGGATATATTTTAAGAGTTGAATCAAAGGATGTTTTGTTTGCAGTTGAATTCTGTCAGGGATAAATCCAGAGGAAAGTAAAATGTGCTACAAAGGTAAGCTTTTAAATTTCTTTCTCTTTGTGTCTTTGGTTTGTGAGATGTTTCCAAGTAATAAAAAGATGACTTGGTAAACAGAAAGTGTAACATGATCCAAAAAAGGGGCAATTCCTTGCCTTCAAGAAGGACAGCTCAGATGGCAAAAGAAATGAAGTAAAACATTAGGAGGATAGTGACAGATTTTCATAGAGACATTTCAAAATGTTGACATCCAAAGTAAATTCAAAGAGATTAAATGGCTTTGAGTAGTCAAGGAAAAAAACCCAAACCTCATAGATGTGTCATAACACTGGGAGCTGGAACTCAAACCACCCTGATGGCTAAAAATCAGGAGGAGGAGCACACACCACAGAAATAATAATACCACAGCACCCACCAGCAGCAACTGAAATGACTAATTCTAATAGGATGTTAATTTTAATGAGTTGCACAGTTCTAATTGTAATTAAGGTGTCAGCAAAGCCCTCCAGGTATCCTGTGCTCAGCTGGGCTCTTGTGACTTGCCCCTGTCAGCTATTATCAATTTGAGCACCCCAATGTCCCAACTTAGCCCTTCCTTCAAAAAAACCCCAAACCAAAACACTCTTAATTTTCTCTTTCTCCTCTGTCACTTGGCAGCCCTGCTCATCTGCTTGGCCACCTCTCCTACAAATGTCTGAGTGTTTTTTCTGTGCCTGAAAGCCTTGACCCTTTCTCTTCCTTCCATCCCACATTCCCGTGGCCTTCTCCCAAGCACCAGCTTCTAATTCTCAGCAAGAAAGTGCCCACCACACCTGGCAAAATGAGCTGGAAACAGAAGCTAAAGCAGAAAAGTGGGGTCCAGCTTGACTTAAACCAGTGAATTCCAAGGTACACAACAGTAAGGTGAAAAGAAAGTGTTGGAGTCACGGCAGCCACACAGGAGGATAATGAGAAGTGCTGGTGTTAACCCTGGAAGACCAAAACAAATCACAGCCACTGCCCTGGGCTGATAGATCTGGATTAAGCAATTAGCTCATCAGATCTCCCCAGATCCAGCTGTGTGCCTCAAACCTTAGCTAGGAAGTGTTCCAAATCCACAGAGTGTGCACACTGTGAAAAGCCAGATATGTAACCAAACCCACATCACCCATTTCACTGGAGTCTTGCTACACTGTCCTGTGAAACACCTATTTTCACTTCTCTTTACTGCACCACTAAAAGGATAAAATGGATGGTGTCACCAGGGTGGCTGCTCCAGCACATTTTAAAATTCAGCTGCTGCACTTTTTAAGCTCCAAGACTGGGGGACTTTTCTTGATGCCTCCAGCTCACTTCTTTGGTTTTCATTCTAGCAAACCCATGAGGTATGGAGAGGAGATTTCAGAAAACCTGAGAAACTGAGCAGCTTTGGGTCAAGCTGGAAAAACAAGGAATGAACGGGCAGGAGAAATACACTGCAACAGAGAGAAAATCAAATGCCAAAGCCAGTCCTTTCTGTTTTCAGCTTTTCCAGTGTTTCTCTCTCCTTGTGTACATTGCCCAGGACAGCCATCATCTAGTAAAGATTATTTTGTAAAATATTCTAGAGGGTCTTTATGTTTGTCATCCCTATATCAAGAACAACGTGCATTATTTCGCATTCCTCAGTAATAAATTTAATTTGCCATGTGTCAGCTCAATTACTGAGCTGATCTAAGGCACGATGGATGTTGCTTGCCACTCACTTTGTGCTCAGTATGCATCATAATTTAGTATCATCAGCACATACAGTGCATTATGGTGGGCCTTTCTAGCTAGGTCATTTATTTAAAATCAAACTATGAAACCAGGTATTAATCACACTTAACTCTTCCCTGTTGGGGGGAACCCTCAGCACAGAAAATTCATTTTCTTTCTTGTATTTCTATGCCATGTCCCTCTCAGCCCCTGTTAGGTTCATCTTCAGAAGCAGCCTGTCATGTAGATCCTTATCAGAGATTTTCTGAAAACCTAGATAAAATATGTCATATGCACTGCAATTATCTACTTTATAACTCCTAAGCTCATTAAAGAGGTCAATTAGTCATTATTGCCTTTTTTAAAGCCCCTCTGTCAGCCTCAGGTTAGGCTTTGGCTCCTTAATGCAGGCAAAGAGAGCGAGTGCTCCCAGGAGCCAAGAGCTCCTGCAGCCAGAGCCCAGCACCAGCACTTTTATAGGGAAAAAAAAAGGGAGAAGAAAAAGAAAGTAACTGCCCACTGTTCCACTCACATATTAAATATTGATGAAAAGGCTGAGAAAATAGAGCTGGAAATGTAGAGAAATCACATCTGAGTGAAGGGGAAAAAAAACCAAACCCAAACCACGGGGAGAGCAGGAGGAAGGGAGGGGGGTGAGCACTGCAGAGCACTTTTGTAAGCAGAAGCTGAAATTAGCAGGGGGGGTGTCTATTTGCAAGCAGAACAAATACAATTAGATGGTCCCCCTGCTAATTTTGGCTTCTGGTTGCACAAGTGCACTGCAGGGCACACACCTTCCTTTGCATTTGCTCCTGTTCCGTGCTTTCCAGGTGAAGCAGCAAAGGAGCAGAGTCTCCATTTTGAGTGCTGACTGTAAACACCTGGATGAGAATAATCCAGAAAATAATCATCCTGAAAATAATCACACAGATTTTGGGGTGGTTATTGCTAACAAAGCCTTCCTGGCAGCACTGCTTTGGGGTGGTGGATGAACCAACACAGCCAAGCACCCAAAAAGTCTCATGGCTGTCTTCCTCTCCTTCTGCTGACTCAGCTGCTCTTGGGTCCCGGGCAGGACCCCATAGGGTCATGTGGAGGTGGAGACACCCAGCTCAGAGGGGTGGACAGGACAGAAATATGTCCCAGCCCCAGCTGAATCTCCACCTAGGACCCTCTGCAGAGCATCTCTTCACTGCTGACCATCAGCTGTTCACAACTCATCTCCTTGATGCTTTTGCTGCCATTGCCGTGGTGCAAATTGAAGGAGAGAAATGAAATGGAATAAGAGAATGAGAGGAGGCTATCCCTGCCTCCATCTCATTATCTCTGCTGAAAAAAATGAGCAATCATGGCAGTGAGAAACAAAATCTCTCAGGAGTGCTACTCCAGGCAGAGAAAGCAGTGTTGGAGGGAAGGAGAGCATTAATATGTGCTTTTCAACCAACTGCATTTCAATTTACTGCTGGACTCTACCTCTCTTTTATTAATTTAGGACTGTTTCCAGTTTATTCTGTAGTTTGTGCTCTACATTTTACCAGATTAGTCTATTTTCTTTTTCCTTAGTTTTGTTTGGCAGTGTTTCATACGATCCAATTTCCTTCTCTTTGCAAGTTTGCTTTATCTATATTTCACAGTTGCAGTCTGGCCTGTCCACTTTCTTATTCCTGTGTGATATCTGCTAAAACTGCGCGTGAACTCCTTTTTTCTGTGCTCCCTGAAAAGCTGGCTCACCTGAAATAGCAAATTGTTGTCTTGTGACTGGCAATTATTAGTTCTGGCTTATGAGTTTTGATCTCTAAGCAGGTAATTTAATGTGTAACCTTACAGTTCCTCATAGCCCAGGACTCTATCTAAAGTCCAATTTGGCATTGCCTTCTCAGCTATTAATTGCAACCCAGCTGAGCTGTGCATGTATGAGAATGAAGCAATACTTTGATGAATAAACCTCTGCATCATTTCCTAATACACACATTTTAAGGGCATCCAGCTAATGAGGACAGCTGAGGTAGGTCACACACACCACACTGTTTGTGAGAATATCTTTCTGTATTTACTAGGATTCAGGTAAAAACATATAACAGAATGGATATTTTTGTAGACTAATCCAACCTTGCACTATGACAGGCTAAGGGTGATTAATACCTTTGTATCTGCAGCATACTGAGTTCATTTTATTTTGCACACAGTTCATGTGCCTGATCCTCCTGTATCATCCATGCAAGTGGAACTTTATATCCACGCTGAATCCTTGGAAAGGCAGGAATATTTCCATTTGCAGCCAGTCAAACATACAAAGAGCTGAGTTATTCTAGCAACAAATACTCAGGCCTTTTGCATTGCTTCCCAAACTAGATATATTAATTACTAACCTTGTTTCCAAATGACCCCTTATGCACTGGATATACTCACTTGTGCTAAAATTCCTGATGGCTTGAAAAGCTGATGGAGCTGAAATTTATTAAGAACCTAAAGGAGTCTAAAATAACAAAACGCAAAGAAAAGCTTCATCCTGAAGAAAGGCTGGAGTACAGACAGCTCTTTGCATCTCCTGTAAGAGACAAACATGAACAAACAGTCACAAAAGTAAGTGATAATAACTATCTTCACGATACTGAGAAAATGGGATGAGAAATTAGGGGGTTTTGCCTTACAACTGAGAAGTCGGCACAGCAGCAGAGAAGTTAAATAATCTATGAATCTGACTACCTCAAATAGATGGAGTGTTACTCTTCTTCATTCATTTATTTAAAAGTCTCCCTGGTTTTGAAGACTTGGTGTCTTTTTTTGGGGTGGATGTGGGAGTGTGTTAACACATTCCTCTGCTCAAGAATACAATCATGCAAACCTGCTCGTTATTGACAAATAACTGTGAAGGTATGGTGCTGTCACAAGGGTTTTCTGTGGTGATCACTGAGGAAACAATACCATTTCAAATTTTGCTCACACTCCTGGAGCCTCTGTAGCAACTCTGGTTCCTGTGAAACAAGACCACCATGGATAAGAGCACTTGCAGACCATCACGCTGGACTACAACTATTTCAAAATGTCCCAACACCCAGGCCCTCGGACTTTCCAGCAGTTCTCAGAATCTCTGCAATGCTAAACCCACTAATTGTTCTGTGGCAGAACCTTGTGTCTGGGAACAAAAATCCTGTTATGCTCAGAAAAAGCCACCCTACTGCCAGGCAGCCCTTGCCAGGACGGTCGGCATTAAAGGAAAGTGCTACGTAGATTAAATGTGGGCTCACCTGCCAGGCAGCATATGTTTCACTGCTGTCAAACCCAAAGGATTGAGACAGATGCACATCTCACCTCCTGCACCTTTTGGAGAGATCATGTCACGGCACCCCCCATCACCAGAATGCTTTTTTGTGAAACACAGCACCCTTTTTAACACAACCTGAGACTTGCTGCTAGAGGTTTTCTTCCACGTCAGCTGGTCTTGGCTATCTCAAGTTTTCCTAAAGTGACATGCTGGAATTCCCTCCACGCCTATCAACCTGGAGATCCTTGAGGTGCAGTGAATTGTAAACTTTCACAACTGATTTACATGTTCCAGGTTTTAATACCCTCTCAATTCTTAAACGGATTAAGGAGGACAGTCTTTAGCTACATTTGACAGAGATTGTTCCAGACATGGCCTATTTTTCATGGTAGTCATTTATTGTACTTGGTAATTAGCTATATGGCCTTCTGCATTGATTTTTTTTCCTTTCTGAATCTACTTTAGGTCTGCTTCCTAGATGCTGGATATGGTGTTTAGTGACACCACTTCTGTTTATTCTGCAATCTGGCGTATTTGATCATTCATTCATTTCTTCACGTGCCATTAATTGGCAAGGAATAATCTAAAGTCAGAAATAAAATGGGTTTGGCTGTCATAAGATGGATAAAAGCTCGGGAATGGCTGCCCAGTAATAGGAATACTGGAGGCCAAAAATCCAACTTTTTTTTGTTGTTGTTTTTTTTTTAAGATGAAGCTTACTCAGTTTCTGAGAAGGTTTGTAAGACCTGACATATTCTCTCTGTTAATGAGGAAGTGGGTCCCAAAATACAAAATGCCTGTTTCAGGCATTTGAGAGATGAGTGTGCACACACAGGATGATTCATCACCAAACAAAACATCCCAGCATTTTCTTGAGTGTGTACAAAACAAACAGAAAATTAATCACAGCTTGTTACTTATAAGCTTCCCTTTGAGCCTTGGAAAGGCTGGCTAACTTTGAACAGCACTGTTTCCATGGGGGAAATCTGACTTCTAAAAAATTTAGGGGCACAGGCAGCTGACTCCTGATGCACCGTGTACTTGCAGTTTGGAAAGCTGCCCACATTAGCAATCAACCAGATCCTGCTTTATGATATTTTCCACACAGATCATCCATCACGTCAGCTGGGTGATTATTTGCCTACATACTTGCAGCCTTGCTGGCTTGCTAACCAAGCTAACTTTTCCCCAGCTTTTTGTACTTATCTGGAGACAGATTTCAGGAGGTTGCTCCACCACACCACTCTGCTCTCCCACACTTCCTTCTTGCTGTTTCTGTCTCCCAAGTCTTCTGCTGCTCCTCTCCCCCAAATGTGTCTCACTGCTGGAGCTCCTTCCATCTCTGGCCCTGTGGTCCCTTTTTTGGGATCCTAGCAGGTGACAGAACTCAGTGCCTGCTCCCTTTTGGTGCACTCTTCACCTTCACCACATCTCTGATGTTACTGGAGAGGCCTGGGAGCCCCAGCAGCCCAGAGGAATACCCTCCAAAACACAAGTCACTTTAGCAGAGCAGGCAAATGACACCCACAACACCTAGACTGCATCAGCAACCTTTGTGCTGAGCTCTTGTGCAGCACATGACAAATGCTATCAGCTCCAGGATGGGTGCCAAAATCCCTGGAGGAGCTTCAGCAAGGGACAAGCCCAGCCCCACATGCCCTGCTCTGCCCTGCCTCATGCAGGGAGTGCTGAGAGTGCTAAGGCCACTTGAAAGGGAGCAGAAAAGCATTTCCCATCCTGTGTATCTGTGAGCAGAGCAGACACCAGGGCTGTGACAGTCTGCAGAGAGCCCCCTGGGACTCATTGCGCAGCGCTGGGGAGGTGAAAGGCAAACCCAAGCACAAAGGCAAGAGGAAGCACACAGCAGCCCAGAGCACAAGCATCTAAACAGATCAATATGCTGCTCTCCAGCAGCTCTGCTTTACACATTCCATGCTCCAGTCATGGCCAGCAGTGGTGTTTCTGCTGCTGTCACAGTGGCAGGGCAGCACAACCTCTCACAAGGTGTGGGGGCTGGGGCAGGGCTGAGTTCATGCGACACAGCAGAGCAGGTAAAGAGCCAGGAGGGGCAGCCAGGTGGGTGCCCACATCTAATAGTAAGACAAACAGATTCTGCATCAGGTGGGGTCAGCGAAGCTGCCACTGCCTCATGTAGTGACAGATTTGGAAGTTGTTTGTATAACTCTTAATATTCCCAAAGTTGTTAGTTCTGTGTGCTAACACAGCGCATGCATGTTCTTTTACAGGAGCCCAAGGAGCGTGGAAGGAGGCTTTCCACTCTCAAAGCCTTCTTCAAAGCCAAGTCAAAGCCAGTTTTGTTACTCACAACTATTTTAGGTGTTTATTGCTGGAAGTGCGAGGAAACTCTGGAAGCTGAATTGAAAACTGCTGTGAAGATGTGACAATTACAGTAACACAATGTCTTTGTAGGGTGGACTACTGACAAAATGCCTCACATGATCAGATACACAACAAAAATGTCTGAATGCATCTTGCCATGTGTCAGATAAAACCTGGAGTACCTATTTGGCATCAAACCCAGCTGCTTTTCCTTCAGCATCCTTCCCTCTTGCAATGGCTTTAGAGAGAACAAGACACAGAAGCATGAGAGGGCAGAGAAAAAAGACAATGATAAAGATATGAAAAATGCTTGTTTAATTATGCTCCAGATTTTATCTCTGTTTCATATCAGCTGTCTCTCTCTTTCCCTTCCAAGAGAAATAACTGGCATATGCTTTATTTTGAAAGTAGATTGACACACCCACACAAAAAAAAGAGAATTGGCCATGAATCCTGGCATTAATCTCCCTCCACAACAGCCTGTGACTGAGTCAGAGATATCACTCCCATCTTCAGGTCTGAGCACCACCAAAAGGATGTAATTCCCCAGCATCCTTCCCAGCAGCAGTGTGCACTGTCTAGCAGGGATGCTGCAGAGCACTTCAGGTGCTACAGAATTTTCTCTGACTCTTGCTTTCAACCTGTTCATTCAAAAACTCAAAGCCAAAAGGAGGATAAGGAAATAGTAACTGCTGTTCCAGTTTCCTTCTTATCTGCTCACTCACATCCTTCTTCTGTTCAGTCCATGACAGCACCTAAAATGTTATCTTCCCCACTACAAGCACACTGCCTCATGAAAACCCTTCCCTGCCTGATTTGAACTCATCTCTTTTACTCTCTTTGTACAAAACCTGTGGTTTCACTTTCACATTCTCTGTTCCTGTGCCTTCTGCCTGCACACATTGAAACCTTCCTAAATATCAGTTGGCATCTTTTTTTTTTCTGCTCTGAACTTGAGGCAGTCCTTAACAGGCCACCCTAAGTATAACATTCCCTAATATTCCCACTTACTGCTCACCCAGTGAATTGAAATTACCTGCAGTGTCACTCCGCAGCCCAGCTGCTGAGCTCAGAACAGGGCCCCACGTCCTCTGGAACGCGAATTCCCAGGATTTGTAACAGGTCTGCTCCCTGCCTCAGCTTTGCCTGGGCAAAGCCCTGCACCCCAGCCTCTTCTGCAACAGGAGGAGGAATGATCCTGCACAGGAGGAATGGACCCAGAGCCACACCTGCCTGACAGCTGAGGAAATGGTGCACCATTTAAACCTTGAAAGTTTCAGTTTTTCAGCTCCCTTCAATGCTCTTCAAAGTTACCATGGAGCTTTTTACTTGGGTGGGGAGGTGAAGGAGGCTGACTTCCCTTGCTCCCTGAGTTTTCCCAGCTCTCACTACAGTTTCTGGACAGCTAGGATGAAGAGAGCAGCCACCTTAGGGGGTGGGATGGAGGGCACACACCCAACAGCCTTCCCCCAGTGACCAGATATTGCACCCAGAACCAGAGAGTGCAGTGCTGATCCCAACAAATGCTCCTGTCTGCTCTGGTGCTGAAGAGCATCTCCTCTTAAGATTTTATTTTGATTTTAAGATTTAGATTTTAAGATTTTCTTCTCCTCTGAAGATTTCATGTTTTTCTCTTCAATAGAGCACCTGAGTGCTCTCCTCAGCCAAATCTCCCAGCTCACCACCTGCTTTCCCTGCAAACACCTATGGAGATCTGAAGGCAGACTTGTGCCTGTTGCTGTAGTTATCACAATAATGCAGGTCTCAAATAATGCTGTTCCTATGCTGGACCTCTTTAATCAAGAAGCTTTCCTGAACCCCTTCACTGAACTCTCTTCAGGAACAATACTTTTAGCACTGCAGATATTCAGCGTGATGGGCTATGGGACTAGGTGGCCGAGGGAAACAGCTCCAGAAAAGAGACAAGGGTCCCTTCTGGCAAGTATGGGATGGGGCCATTTCTGTACCTCAGGAGCTGACAGGACTACAACTTTTTCTTTCCTTTTTTTTTTTTTTTTTCTTTTCCCCCCTGGTTTTTTTGTTTACATAAAGCTTATTTTCCCCCAGTCCTCTGAAAAAGAAAAAAAAGAGGTACAGCTTAGGTACATTTATTTTTCTGGACAAATCTCCTTGAGCTATCACTTATCCCTTCCTTCAACATCACACTTTGCTTAAGTGACTTCTCAGAACTAAGCCTGTATGGAACTGACTGTAGTATTCTACCCTCACTGTGAAATATTCTTCACTTTTGTGACACCAACTAGTCTTGAAATGCTGTAAAAATGCTGACAGAAGAAATACCAGAGAAGGGTTTTAAAAAGCTTGTGAAGGATCGGTAGGTCCAGAGGTGTTTTTGCAGCACCAGAACAGCTAGGGGACATTTAAAACCAAACAGGAAAAAATTCCAGAGGACACAGAGGATTTAGTGTGTTTGAGGGAGTCACCAACATGAAAGGTACCATATTTTGGTGGAGGCTGGAGGGGACAGGAGCTGATGGACAGTATGTCAGCCCTATAGTAGTAGCAGGGGGCTGGCAGTGCTGCTGGAACGTGGGGAAAGCAATGAAATGAGAAAGGTAAATGAAGCGAAGTGCAGCATCAGGCAGAGGCCCCAGCATCACAAACACAGTTGCAGTGTGCAGTCTCAGAGATCCCCTGAGCTTTACATTGAAGAGAAGTGACAAAATCATCAGGAGAGAAATGAGAATGACCAGCAGAAGCCTGAGGAGGAGCAGTGTGAGAAGGGAGTCAAAAACACTAAAGAGCTGCCTGAGGTTAGTGCTACTGGACGACGATTTATGAAGGGATATATTCAAAACTGCCTCAAAGGTTAAATGTGAAGCTTGGACAAGAGAATGAGAGAAAAGAAAACCTTCGAGAGACCAAGATGCAAGCAAGATACGCGGCATGCACAGCTCAGCCAGCACAAGTGCTCTGGGAACTGAATTCCTGAGCAGCAGCCCTTTGTTTGGCTCTCTTGAAGTGGCACTCCCAGGCATGCCTCTGTCACTTGAACCCTGATGGCTTCCACTGCTCTTATTTTAAGAGTCCTTAAAATAAGGCTGTGGAATATTCATTAAAACCCCACCAGTCTTCCAGGTTTTCAGATGGAAGCATCAGTCCACATGCATGTGTACACACAGAGGTACACATGCACATACAGACGAGGCTGCACTTTCTCCTGCTCAACAGAACCCTTCAAAATCCTTTTTAGCTGGGTTTTAAAGTTTTTCTTAGAAATCCAGATACAAATAAAGGTCATTTATGCCAACCCTCTCATTTAGGCTTTTCCCAAGTCTTTCCTGCCATTCCCTTTCCAAAGCAAGTGCTCCTAGGGTTCTTTCCTGGTCCCACACCCCTCGCTTCCCCTGTGTCCAGCTGCATCAAACAGAGCCTTGCCCACTGCCTGTGGCCCCTGAAGGGTGGAGTTTACTGCCAGCTCACTTCATTTTTCACCCTCTACAATTATGGGGCTTGTTCTGCTTTTAATTCAAATCATACAGCCCTTTTTCACTTAGCTTTGTTTCATTTTTAATTACGACCTTAGGTTGAAGTGGTATAATTTTACTTTAAGATTTATGCCAGAACTCAGGTACTGACATCTCCAGGTTTCATAGAAATTGCAGGGATCATAGGAATTTAACCTGATAATTACCTCAATATTTCAAGTCAGACAATCACCATATAAAATAATTGTGGGTTGTTGTTTTTCCAAATTCCCTTTGTGGGTTACTGTAGGTTAGAATATATGATATTAGATAGCTATAGAAACAGAGATAAAGAGGTACAATAAACCTAAATAGGAGATTATCCATGTATAAGGACTGTCAAAAGACAAAGAGAGGCACCTCTTTTAAATGCATAAAATAGCAAATACCACATTCCCAGTTAAGGAATGGGAATGTTCAGATCAAGGATTCTTTTCCACAACATCTTCAGCCACAGAAGTTTTTTTTCCCTATGGGGCTTGAAAGGATTGGCACAAATGGCAGCAAAAACACCCTTTGCACACTTGTTGCATGACACCTTCAAGAACTGGCCCTTATGTCACCCACATAAATTGTCCTTCACTGACAGAAGCCTCCTTAGCCAGCACTTCATCATGTCCCTTGGCACAATTGTGGCGATTTAAGCTGTGAGCTGCTACTTCCTAACATCTTCTTCCTTTAATTAAAAAACAAAGACCAAAAGGGGACCATTTTATACACTGCAAACTGATTACATTTTGTGGGGTTTTTTACCCCTCTTCAAATTGCCAATGCTTTTGTTATCTCTTGCACGTAAAGGTACAAGGAAAAAAAAAATTACTTGGCTTGATTTCATTCATGTTGATCCTTCTGGGTTCTCAGATATTATGATCCATGGAAAGTCTGGATTCATGCTTACTTCTACTCTTCATTAAGTCAGCTGCAGTTGAATTGCTGGTGGGGCAGGCTGCTGATACAGTAGGTGGGCATGCTGAATAAAATACATCCCACAGCTGTACCTGCTCTTGTCAGAGAGCCAACCTGCTTTATGCCAGTCTGTTCTCCACTGCTTCCTGGTCATAGCCCATCTGTTTCTGAATTTATAAAATGCTGAAGAACACAAATATCTCAACCTATTATAGGTAACATGCTTCAATTAAACTCTGATCATGGAGATGTGCTTAGACTATCGTTGGTAATGTATCCCCTTCAAATTTGCCAGTGAAATAGACACCCATCCCTGGATGTTTCTGTGGAACTCAGAGGTTTTTCTGTGCAGTGGCTTCTACATATGGTGCACCTGGCCAATATTCTTGCACTTGCAAACAAAATTGAAACAAAAAAACCAAGAAAACAACCTGCCAAGGCAGAGTATGGAAGGTTACTAAGACAGATTAGATAAAAACCTACATAGAGGGAGAGGTTCCACAGTAGGAGCCCTCACAGGTGAAGTAAGCCAGACAGCTATTAACCTGAAGTTTTCCAGTAGCTTAAAGCAGTGCTTCACATTTCAGGTGGACTCAGGGATAACACAGAATGATAATGCACACAAAAAATGATGAAACTAATAAAAGTTTATCATATACATGTAATTTTTGCACTGGGGGCGAATCACTCAAATTTACAAGGTC
>JAYDZK010000268.1:1960836-1977212 GCA_034509185.1 Euphonia xanthogaster
AACACAGGAGAAGCAAATCAGATCATTATTGTTTTCATTTTTCTCTGAGGCTTCTCAGCTTCCCAGGAGAAGAAATCTTAGCAAAGAGATTTTTCAAAAAATATGACAATGACATCCCTGTGTACACCCTCTCAGCTCCCAGCAATCAGCTGCTTAGGGCACTTGGAACTGGAGCTTGCCACTGTACCATCATGTTAATAGTCCCCCATGGACCCATCCTCAGTAATATATCTTATTTTTCTGAACTTGTAACATCCTGTGCAACGAGTTGCACAAAATAATTATGCCCTGCATGACAAAAGTTTGCTTTAAATTCCCTGTGTGATTATAACACTGGAACCCCCTTAGGTCCTGTATTGTCAGAAACAGTGCATTACTCACTCCCTAATCACTTTCTCCATGACACTCATTATTGTGCACATCTCTGTCTTTTCCTCTTTAGTGGATCCTCTGAAGGGTCTGGATTATTTACTCTCTCTCTCTCTCTGTTGTATTTCCTTATACTTCCCTAGTTCAACCCCTTTGGAACATAAAAATCAACCAAATACAAGATGCAAGATGAGAATTGTGCCTAACATAGATTTTGACATTTTGATTTGACCAGCCTTGACTGTGAGTAAATTTTACTTAGCAAGTACACCGCTAGGACAAAAATCCAAATAAAAATTAAAATATCATTGTCTAACAAATGGTTGTAGTAGTAAGCAGACTGGTTTCCCAAGGAATAATGTGTAACAAAACAATAAAATAAACAGGTGGAATCAAACATAATAATACAGAAGATAATTTCCAAAGCTAAACAGGCAGTTCTCATCCCCAACATCTAGTGAAAGCTTTGCTCTGGGGGGAAATTCTCAAAGTTTACCACTTCAGGGGAATGAAAATAAAGGGAAATGCAGAGTTGACTCTGGAGGTCTCTGTGATACAGCAGACAATTGCATCTGCTCTGCTATTGACCCCTTGAACAGGGTTTCAGAAAATCCATGCATTTAAGAAACACTACATGACAGCTTATTACTTCCCAGAACTGTCACTTACCTCTGGCTGCAAGTGACTCAGCTGAACAAATATCACCTCACACTTTATCCTGTATCCATTAGCAACAAGATTGGCTTCCTCATGCATGGTCAGCACAGCACTTCTTCTCTTCTGAAAGAAATTTTTTAAAAAGATACATTTAGGCTGAACAGCCCAATATTTTCATAAAACCCTTCTTGAGGCAGCTGCACCTCTGCAGAGTTTCAAAGCACCTGTGTCAGGAGCTGGGCTCCTCAGCCTTTGCTTTGTCCTGGCAAACTCTGCTATTCCTCCTCAACTCACAGTGGTTTGAGGCATCTCTTCACTCAGACAAAGCAGTGTGCAGTCACAGATTGCTGTGGATTTGCAAAATCCTAGCCAGGATGCCACAGTCTGTGGCCACCTCAGTCCCTGCCCAGCCTGGCTCTCACGAACCCTATGTGATCATTGCAAACTGCCTTGCTTTTCTTACTTTTTCCCTAGTGAAGCAAATTTTATTAAAAGTAAAAGAAAGGGCTTTGGTACAACAGCCAGTAATCAATTTAGCAGCCAGTAATTGAGGTGACTTCACTGGGATCTGGAATTTTCTACTAAATAAGAATAATTACCCTGAATTCTTGCTTACAGAATCAAGCAAGCAGGTCCTTGTCTGGTGCACAGAGCCTGTGCAGGTGACAGAGATCCAGAAAAGCTGCCAATAATTACACAAGAACAGAGCCCCACATAACCTGCCCATGCTCTTTCCTTTCATCTTTTGAGTCAGTGGATATTTGGATGTTCCTCGAGGAAACACTGATTTGCCAAGGCTCTTCTGTTATCATTAAAAAAACAACAAACAGGTTGAGCCGGTGCCTCTCGTTCTGAGGGCTTCACTAACCCAAAAGTTCATCTGTCAATTGACAGGTAGCTATCAAAAAAACCAACAAAAACCCCATGAATACCTGTGTGAAAATAACTCTGTGCTTTTCCAAATAGGAATGGAAAAGTGGAGGGTGCTATCACTTATTAGTTACTGAATCAGTAACTGCTCAGAATTCAAATTCCTTCTGAGAAAATATGATAAAGTCCCTTCTCTGGTGGGAATTTAAAAGAGATTTTTATGGAATTCTTTCATGGAGTGTGTCATGGGAGAAGGTTAAAAAAGAAAAAGAAGAAAAAAAGCCTGGGTAAACCAGTCTTGATGGTGGCTCGTGGCACGGGACTTACAGTGGTGAAGGGAAGGAGGAGAAAACGGATTTGGTAGCCATCTGAATTTAGGTGGCCAGGGAAAAGGTTGAAATACAACCTCCAGAGCAGGTGGAGTGAAAAGGTGGCCAAATCAGCTTTTCACTCAGATAGAATGAAGGAGCTGCAGGCAGAGAGAAATTCACAGAACCATTGGGATCAGGAACTGGGGCTAAGATGACTCTTTGGAGAAGTTACCATAGGTTGTGATGAAAAAAAAAAAGTTGAAATATGAGGCCATAATGCCTAGTCAGTATATGGGAAGCATATATACATATATATATATATAAAAAAAAATTTTTTTTAAATAGAATATATATTAAAAATATATATTTTTAACAAGGCTGATGTAATTTTTTTCATTTCTCAAAATATTTGGCTGTAAAAAGTGTAATTGCATTTACATTTTGGATTCATATTTTCTGAAAGTTTTTGCATTATATTCTGTTAAAGAACAACACTACTAAAAATGTGCAACAGTAAAACATAATAAAACCTGAAAAAGCACTTCTGTTGGTCATCATATCTGAATATGGGTGCATTTAGTAGCATTTCCAGTGTTTCTAGGTTGGTTTTTTTTTTTTTTTTAATGGTTTTTGACTACATTCAGGACAGGAATTTATAAAAATATCAAGGAAAGAAAATATTTCAAATATTTTAAACTGGCTACTGTAAAGGTATATTAAAAAACCAAAAAAGGTCAAATAGCAATTGGAGAGATTGGGGTTGGTCAGGTATAATGTGCTGTTTGAATCAGCTTGTAAAATGAAGTAATGTCTTTAAAAAGGTTTTAATACAGGCTGACACCAAGTCAGATATGTCAGGAGATAGAATGTAGGTCACACTAACAACACAGAATACCATATCCCGAAATGCAGTGACACTGAAAAGGACTTCAGAAAATCAATTTACCATGAATTCCCTATGCAATCTATGGGCTAAGGTTAATGCAACACTTGCATGATTATGCAGGAGGCCATGATATTACAGGTGTGTCCCACTAATGGGACCAGCACTGCTGTGTCCACTTCTGGCATCCAATTTTCTAATAATCATGATTCTGGGATGCTGCAAGGGAATCAAAATCAGTCATTAAATTATTGGCAATTCTGGAATCCTCACCTGTGCATAACACACTGCACCAGACATCCCCAAGGAAAGGGCAAGGATAACTCACCACAGTGTCAGTGGAGCGCTGGGAGGGAAGGTCCTGACACCAGGGGAATTTGTAATTAGCCAGCAAAGCCACAACTGTAAGTAATTAAAAAAGAGAAGGTAGGCAAAGCAGGTTGGGATAGGAAAAAATGAAAAAAAAAAAAAAAAAAAAGAGTCTGGTCTTTTTAAAAAGTAAAGTATTAGGTTAAAATTAAGTGCTTGAGAGCAGCAATGTAATAAGCTGATGTCCTTCCAGTAAGAATGAGGGCCTTTACAAAAGATGCACTGCAGCTTGTCTGGGACCTGAGGCTGAAATCACATGGCTGGCATGATGCAAGAAATAACACCAGAGGTTCCTAATAACCAGAAAGCCTCAAAATCATAATACATCCACTAGACTATGAATATTTTGACACAAAGAGGAAACAGAAGTCAAGGAAAAATAAATGTTTGTGTTGACATGGTCAGCTGTTTACCAGTTATCTTCAAAGCAGAACCCCCAGCAGGTGAAACCGGAAAAAAACCACGCATGCTGATGTCTTAAAAAATGCAGGATAGAAATTAGATCTAGGGAAAAAATTTTTTGACTGTTTGCTCGTGAAAAGAAGTAACAATTTTTACCTGCACATGGAGGGAGACACAGAGCCAAGAATCAGGAGGAGAGACATGAGTATTTAAAGATGATGTGTTCAAAGATCCCAAATATTTCACTTACACCTGTATTCAAAAGAAGATTTCAAGCTGCCATTTCAGCACATCTATTCTCCCATGTAAAAAAAAAAATAAATTTAAAAATCAATATTAAAGACTGTTATCAAGGCAGTAAGTGCTGCAACATTTGCATTTAGGAGCAACAGATCTCCAGAACTGGCTTGTGTGCACGCAAATATTTTCAAGGAAGCATTGGAGTAACTAATTAAAAACCCCTACATCCTTGCTCATTACCATCAGCTGCTGGAAGCTGCTATGTGAGTATTAGCTTTTAAAAAACACGTTGAGCCAGCCTTGAAATTTTCAGCCTACTAAACCTTACCGCCAGGCAAGCAAATATCTTAAAAAAAAAAACAAAGTATGAAAAGAACCAGACTGTCATTATATAAAAGGGAGAGAATGGTGCAGAGTTTTTAAAAAGAAAATAAGGCTCAGAATGTAAACTGCCTCAAGTACAAGCACATCTGATTATTCTACTGCTCTTTCTAAAAACGGCTGATAGCCTTCATCACAAAAAGTGACAAAGGGAACAAAACCAACTTGGGAAGTAAAAATCACCAAAGAAGACGAAGAAGAAGAAGAAAAGGCTTTCAACTGCTTTGACAATGAGGTGACTCAAAGAACTGTGTTAGGTACAGCACTGTTTAATATGTTAGCAAACAGGAGAAGGGGCTTAAAAATTCAGCCAATAACACTGGAATTTGATACAATTATGGAGACTTGCCCAGTATTACGAGAATATTACGAACCACTTCAGAAGGGTCGAATAAGCGAACTAAATAGGCAAGGAGATGGCAAATAAAGGTCACTGGAGAGAGAGACATGTGAATGCATACTAGAAGGAATTTCTCCCATGCCTCTGTGCTAAAAGGCCAGCAGTGCCACCGCCTTGGAGCTCACACAAAACGTGTTTGGGGGCAGAGCTTGGAGAGCCCCGGTAGGAAACAGAGCTCTTGTGTGGATCAGGACCTCCTGGATTTGTGACCGTTGTGGGGGGAGGTGGAAGGGACTGAAACCGTGGGCAGCTGGCTGACAATCTGTCCATGTGCAAGAGCAGGCAAAGAAATAAAGCAAAACAAAACAAAACATGTTCCTTCTGCTTCACCGTGAGCAGCTCGGCCACGGAGAGCAAGAGGAGGTGCAGACCAAACCAGGAGAGAGCCAGGCCATTAGGGTTTCACTTGGTAAAGGAGAGATTGGGCCTTCCTGCTCAGCATAGCCCAAGGAATTGCAGCAATGAAAGGGGTTCCAGAAGAGGCCACAGGAATGATTAGCTGGCTGGGGAGAGGGCAGAGGGAGGCTCAGCTCCAGCGACACTGCTCCCTGCAGGAGCCCAGCTGGCGCTAGGAGACCCTGGAAGGAGCTGTGCAGAATCACCCTGGGAATCACCCCCGGGACCAGGGGAGGGTCAGAGAAGGAGAAGGGATGTGCTGCAGCCACCTTTTCCTGCAGTGCTCCCAGCCCCTCTGGAGAGGGCTTGGCCCAGGGACACTGCAAGCTCTCAGTACCTCAGGACCTCACTGTGGGGTCTCCATCCCCTCACGTGAGAAAGACCAGCCAGCACAGAGGAGTTTGAAGCCTGATTCAGGGCATTTTCAAATGCCTGAGGCACTCCATTACTGTAGCTGAAGTCCAGAGATGCTGGAATAACATTGGCTCCATTTGTGTGAAAACAGGGGCGTTGTGCAGGCAACACAGCAAGTTTTAAGACTTAACAAAATGGTTCTATCTTCATGATGGAAAAAAAAACATTTTATCATAACTAAGTTAGTGACAAACCACAAATTGTTCAGTATTTTCTGCTGTAACAAGCAGATACAGAACAGAATAAGAAAATCTGCGTGTTTCACATTATGGTTTTATGTATTGTGCATTGAGCTCGCCTGAGAGCTAAACAGCGTTTGATTTGTGCCTAACAATAAACAGAAAAAGGATTGCCAATTAAGAATGTGGGGCAGCTATTTTTAACGAAATGTTTTTAAACTTTGGGCGAAGTACGAGAGAAAGGCAGTGCCATCTGTCGGGGAAACGCGGCCGGTTCAGGGAGCGCGCTGCTGCGCCCTGGGGAGAACAAAAGCCCGGCCGGGCTCCCATCGCCTCAAAATTGGGATTTTTCCACCTCCTCCTCAGAGGAATCGCACGCTACTACCTGTTTGGGTACTGCTTTTAGCTGCTTCGGAAAGAGGAAGAGCGATTTCAATAGCTGCTCCTCTGGATCGGTACTTCAGCGGATTCTGTGAAGTTGCAGTCAAAAAGGACAAAGAAAAGTGTATTGTGTGGAAATAGCAGCAAAGTTCAAAGAACGTGATTGTCTTACAGACAACCACAGGCAGAACTCCCCCTTGTTTGCTGTAAGAGACGTGCTGCTGAGAGAGCTCATTTCTTACATGACCTAAGGTACTTCCCTATTCAGGAATTCACCTACCAGTTCAGGAATTGTCTTCCGGACTGCACCTACCCACGTTCCCGATGGGAGCCCAGGGGATTTACCTGGCTAACTCAACCACCTAGCCTGTCAGCTGGCTGTGGGTGGCTGGGGCAATTGCTCCCCCAGACCACCTGGTCCATCAGGCACCCTGGCTTGATGTGGGATAAACTTTTGGTGACCACCAGGAGGGCGAGGTGAAACAATCCAGGTGGATTCAAGCCCAGGCTGCGGCAGCCAGCAGCTGTGAGAGGTGTCTGACAGCCCTGTGCTCCTCTCCAGCAGCAGGTGCAGATGCCTGGGGACAGGACATGGGGCACAGGGCAGGGGAAGTCCCAGCAGGACAAATCCACACCACTTTGGGCCACTCCAGCAGCCACAGAAACGTTCCTTACTCGCTGTCCCGCGAGTCAGCGCTCCTGATGTCAAAACTCTGCACTTGAATGGAAACACACAGCGCTCCTGCCCGGGAGGAAGGGAACCTGAGCTCCACAAAGGGCTAGGCTCTCAAGCTCAGGTGGTCCATCAAAAACTAGGGTTTGGGTGGTTTTTACTCAGCATCTCCACACTGTGGGTTTCACTTCAAATTTGTGATTTCACTTTAAATATGCAGCAGTGGTATCCAAACGCAGGTTTCAATTGTTGCACTGAATTTGAAAGGCAATGTATTTAACATTTAAATACACTGCATGCACCTTATGAATTATTTACTTACACCAGCCTTTCTGGAGATGCAGAGATATTCTCACACCCACACATGCATAGCAGCACTAACACATCCCTGTGCATCAGCTGAGGCTCCCAGCTAATGATGCTCTTCTGTAGCTATTTAGCATGGTGCTGTTTTCATTTCCAGGCCAGGGTGGGTGGTGGAGATCAAATATGGACATTTTTGTGCCCAGTGAGGGACTGACACATTGGCTAGGATCACGTTGATGGTTATTCAACACAACTGCAGTAGCCTCTATTTTTGCTCCATTCCCACAGCAGCAATAAAACAGTGGCACAAAACAGAAAGTGACACACCAGATACATTGAACAGCAGCTGCCCTTAAAATCCCAGCAGTCCCCACGGACTGATTGGCCATTTGCAAACACTACCTTCTTTTTTTTTTTTTTTTACCCCTTCCTCTACTGAGGGGGTCCTAATTAAAAAAGAGGGGGGGAAATGGGATTGCAACAGCAGTAAGAGCAAAGAGTAAGCAGTGAGATCAAAAATCCATCCCCATCCTGGGGGAGATGTGTGGAAAGGAATGCATCATCCTTCAAGAAAAAATTATCAGGAGTAGCAGGTGGACAATCTCCTGCTGCACTGCCCAGTCTTTGCCTAATTAGTAAAAAAATTCACTTTTCAGGCAATACCAAAGCAAGCTGATGTGTGTAAAAGCTAGGTAAGTAGTGAAAGCACATACCAAAAGTGCCCTTGGGCAGGATTAATGTATGGGCAAGCTTTTGGAAAAGCATATTTTTCTGTTTTAAACAGGTAAGTGTATTTTGAGCCGAGGCAGGAAGAACTTATTCTCATGGTGTTTCCACACTGCCCTGTTTTAAGTACTGCATGTCATAAGATGTGGAATGGAAAAAGCACTTTTCTGCTGCCAAAGGGGAGAGGAGAACACAAAAGTACCATTTCACTTGTAAGATGTGCAGTCTGATATTTTTTCCAGCTGAACTCTGTAAGTGTGCAAAGTCCAAGAAACAGAATATTAATCTTTGATGAAGCAAAACTAAAATTGTATAGGCCTGGATCACAATCCTAATTATATTGTATTCAAATGCCAGGGCTCCTTTCCCAATAAATGCACTTAAAGTGTTCTGTAGAACAGAATTCCACGGGGAGACTGAACTAACTCAAGACGATATAGAGGCCAACCAGAACCAGAACTGGAGCTAAAAATATTCAATGACCCAATCACTGCATAGCTTGTGATAGTAGCCCTTTTTCTCATAACATATGTTCACAGCTATGTCATCATCATCTGTTGTCAGACTAGTGGCAAATAAAGGCTTGCAAATTCTCCTACATTTTTCACGTCTCTGCCTCTTCCAGCAGCACCATTGCCTGCTTGCCTTTTATTCCCCAAGTCTGGCATGTTCTAGTAATTTTCTGTCGTGCTAAGATCTTGTGCCCTCAATATTTGTTCGCCTGTCTTTTTAAAACAGATGTATAGCAAGTTTTCTTCTTTCCCCCCCCCCCCACCTTATTATCTGCATTACATATACTTCTTCTGATTTAGGAAGGGCAGGAATGCCTTTCCTGCACACACCCCCAACAGTTTCAGACTTGAGTCATCCTTTTATTCAATAGCAGCAAACAAACCAGCCAAATTTGATCCTGGATGAAAATGGAGCTACCAGCACAGCAGAGCTCAGCTCAAAGGACCATCCCCAGCACCTCCCGCCAGGGGACCTGGAAATAAAATACTTCCCAGCTTCTCTGGCTGTTCTGCCTGTGAGTCAGGATCAATCCCAAGTCTTAATCTCCTTTTATTCTTTGCTATTCCCAGGGAGAAGGCCAAGGTGTGTGCAGGTTAGAACATGCCAGAGCATGATGTAAAAAGTCTGGATGATCTGGACAAGAAGGGACTGGGAGTACAAAGTACAGGCATAGTGTGTGACCTGGATTTTGCTATTTCCAGCACTGGAATGGGGCCTTTTTTGCGCAAAATATAGGAATTCACAGTACAGAAAATTAATTTCCAAAGTGTGAGAGCTAGTGAGCATTAACTAGCATTAGTGACTTACACCCACTACTAGAATTTTGTCATCATACCCAATAATATTTAGAGTTTGGCTCAAAAAATCTGTTTTTTTATGAAGTCCTGGATCAAGAAGCAAGGTAAATAAATCTGTGCAGAACTTCCCATCTCAGTGGCATGACCCAAGTGATTAAAGACAGAACTGTGTTAAGACATGTGTGCTGTCAAAGTTCACAATAGGTCCAACCCATCCACGAGGTAAAGTTTTCATTCACCTGAGGGATGGTGCACCAACCATGCAGATTTTAAGGCTATGAATTAAATTTCCCTGATGCTGATGGGAATTTTAACCTCAGTCAAGGAAGTGTCTGGGCCTGAAGGAGCCTAAAGACACCAATAATCACTAGCAGGTGATGATTGTCTGTGCTGAATGATCCCATTTAAAATCCTGCCAGGCATCTATTTGCCTCTTCAGCTCCTTAGTTACTTTTGTGTATCTGGCCTTTGTTATTTGGAGAGTCTTTGGTTTATTCTTCTTTCTATAGTCTTTTGTCTTTGAAGGATTGATTTATTGCTATCTGATATGAGCTACATAATCCAACAAAAATGCCTTGTCTCAACAGTTTATAGTTCTGCTTAAGATTTATGTTTCATCCATCCTTCCAAGGAAAGTACTTGCTTTTTCTTCTTTACAATTTTAAATGTTTGCCTATTCAGAAATGAAATCCTCTCTTAGGAATGGAAGTTAATCTGAAGTCTGAATCATTTTAAGCTCTGAGATGGCTCAGCTGAGGATGTGCTCTTTGTAACACAAAAACACGCACAATTCCCTGCTGCCTGTGTTCCCTAGTGCATTTTTCCTAATGCACTCAGATTGTTCCTACCCCTGCACTCCAGCTCTTCCTCAAAACTTTCTCATTTTTTGCCCTGACTTCTCTTTTCTTTATTTAAAACACTGGCCAACACAATTTTTCATTGGTTTAACCCTGTCTTTGAACCCCTCTTAAGTCTCTAGGATTCTTTCTCACCCACTTTGGCATGAAGGTTCTACCTTCAGCTTGTGCCTAATTATTTCCTTGGTTGTTTAATCTCTTTTCTGACACCTTTCACTCATCCTTGGTCACACACTGAAATCCCACACTGCCCTTACCCTGGTTTGGAGCCCTCGATGTGCTGGAGAATTGCAACTTGCACCAAGAACAGAACATGGTCTGAATGTTCAGAGAACCAGCAAGGCTTTGAGAGGGGGGAAGGGACACGACCTGGGCTTTTCTTCTGCAGAAGTTCTGGCCCCAGCTGTTGTGTCTGGGAGCATTTTGCTCTGGAAGGTGGCCACATTTTAAGAATCCAAAATAATTTTCAAGATCCTCCAGCTGGTGGATACACTCACAAGTAAATACAAAAAGAAGGCCATACATGCAGTATTCACACCAGCAGAACTCACACTCAAAGTGCTGTGGGAGTGAAAAGCTTCTGGGAAATCAGGTGACCTTTCTATGGCGCCTTGACTCACCTGTTTGGCTGCACTTTTCTTGCCTCAGCTACTTTTCCTCAAAGGCACCAGAAGTTCTTCAGCCTCTACATACCTCAGCTGAAGGCACAGACACTTGATGTCTTTTAATCATCAACCTGTTAAGTTTGATACCACTGACCTCTGCAGCAGTGCTCACTAAGCCCAAAATATGATCATGTTAAACATTTTTTGTGGGTTTTTTAATGTTTAATTTCAAACCAAGTACTTCTGATTAAGGCAGTCGGCTCAGTTCCTACCACAGCTTACATCTAAACCTTTTTGAGGTTTATTATAATCTCCTACACCTAAAAAAAAGAGTGGTGACTAACATTAGGTGTGCAAGCAAGTATTTTTAACCCCAGAGCAAAACTAAGGTGGGCAGGTAGGCTTTGCTGCTCTCAACTAAGCTACATATGGGATTTGTGATGTGATCATTCACATTTACAATGAGTGTCAATCCAACATCTGCTCCTACCATATTGGACTGTGAATATTTCACATCAACAACTGAAATCCAGATGTGTTTGTGTCATGAGCTCTATGCACTCTACTTGAAATGATTTGTCTTTAAAAACAGAGCTATGGATGCACTCAGGCTTGCAGGAGTATCCTGCAATGCTCCTGGTGCACAGCAGAGCTTTGGAGGGAGCATTCAGCCACCTGGGCCCGAGGTCCCTGATATTCCAGGCAAGAGGCATGTGCAGATGGGGACTGCCTCCCTTCCCAGGGCAACAGCTGGAAGGAGAAGGCAAACCACCCTCACACTCTGCACCATTATTTCCCCCACTTCTCATTTGACTCTTGCGCTAATCCCCCCCGCCAAACCTTTCCTGTGCACCCTCCATTCTAAGGATACCACAACATTTTATATATGGTCACAAAATCAACAAAAGCCACACTTATTTTATCCCCATGTCTCCCCACACAGCTGAGCAATTTTAAAATGTTATTTCAAGCACTACATGTGTGACCTGCTACACTTTATCAATTACCCAGCCTTATTTCTTTTCTTTTACTCTTCAAGTTGAGGATTTCCACGCTGATCACTGGCCACACCTTCCTTCCCTTATGCAGGGGGAGGGCTGAGAGCTGTAGGGAGCAAAAGGGGCAGGAAGGGCTCTGGAGCACATCACACAACCTGGGCACAAAGCTGGGAGGGTTCTGCACACTGATTTTATAATGATTTTATAGTTCAAATGCTAAACACAGGGATTTTTCTAATGCTTTAACATCCTGCCCCAAACACAGGCAATATCTCTGGTTGCAAAAGGGGAAAGTTGTTGTTAAGGTTTAACTCATATCAGAAATGCTTTAAGAGCAATGATTTAATTTTTATTTTGTTTTCTCCTTCCACCCAGCCTGGGTTCCAGATCATGCTATAAATGGGGTTCATGTGCACATCTGCAAGAGCCACACATCCAGATGTTCATCTGGGTATGGAATCAAACATGGATGCCTGGGCACCAGTCCTCAACTTCCACCAAAAAAGAGATATTCACAGATTTGACCAGCTCTGGAGTTTAAAGCATTGCTGCTTTCAGAGGGATCGGGAGGGAGCTCGTTGCCCTGGGTGGGGTAAAACACAGAGAATTTCTCTCTGTCTGCCATTAGCACAGCACAGCTCTGAAACTGCCAGAGAGCTTAAAAAAACTGCACTGAGGAGGGGGAAAAGACAGCAAAGAGCACATGGAAGTGCTCACCACAGCCAGGGGACTTACATTTATCCATCTGGATTACTGCTGTGGTCATTTTCCTAATTCTGCTCCATAAAACATTTATTGGGTCACCTTGTTTAGACGTGTGTAACTTCAGAGCATGTTCCTTGTTTGTTAAAGTACCTGGCACTTCCCATATTCTAAGGAGAATTTGGATTTTTAGACACAAGTCTAAGCAAATGTGCTCTTAAGTAAAGCAACTATAATCAATCAGGAGTATTCTGACAAATAAAAAAAATCTCTGGAAAATACTGATTCACGGAATCCTGTGCTTCCTATTATTTTTTTTCTTTTTTTCTTTTTTTTTTTTTTTATTTTTTTTTTTTTTTTGGTAGGAAGAAGGTCAGAGAAATATTTTTTGGAACTGTAATTTTTTTGTAAAGAAAAAAAGCTATATAGAATAAAGACATTCCTGTATTCACCTGAGACACAGGAGACCCAGATTCTACCTGGAGCTTTATCTGATTTAATTTTGGCCTCAGCAAATCCCAGGTGAATGTCATGGCCAACTGCATACATCTCAGCCTTTGGTAGTGGCCCAGGGAATTCAGGGAGCCCAAGACATTAAAAATGTTCCTTGGAAACTCATCAAGAAGTCAGGACAATGGCAGGAGTGGGATCCAAATCTGCACAACTAATGGGAAAGAAAAACAGGTGCAAAAAGAAATTTGCCAAAAGAAAATCTAAGATCTCATTTTATCACATGTCAGTCAGAAAATGCTGTGTTCCTCTGCTCTAAAACCTGGTAAAATAGAATGTCTTCATGAGGTCTGAAATCCCCATTTATGATAAATAAGCTTTAAACCATCCTCTTGATTAAAATATATATATACACACACACATATATATATATACACACATACATATATATATATATATATATATATATAAGGACCATTAAATTCTGATATTCCAAGTCTGAGGAAAACTCCCCGTGACTTTATTGAGAACTTTGTCTTGATGAAGAGAGATTCTGGAATTCAGGAGGTGGCCCTGAAATTTCAGGGTCAGATCTCTTCAGCACCTCAACTGAGCACAAAACAACCAAGCTCAGAGGAATCACCCAGGACTCTGAAATTCTTCTCCTACCCCTAAGGCATCATGCAGCAATAGAAAAGTCACAAATACAATGTGAGATTTGCCAAGGTCTGGGTTCCTTTTCTGCTCCAGACTGTGGTGCTATCACACCCAATGCCACTGAGGGCTCAGGAAATGCCACGAGATGCCAAAGTCCCTGGTTTCCCAGACTCTGCATTTCCCACGCTGCTTAGATTTGCTTGTCACTGTTTTCCTGCTTGATAACTGCAGGGATGAGAATATTAGGAGTGGCAGACTAATCAGTGACCACTCTGGGCATTCAGCCTGTCACAGTGAAAACTCATGAATGAGCTGCAGTGGGTCAGTGAGGAGCTAACAAATCAACCAGAGCACGAGGGCTCTTCCTCCTCACACACCCAGGACAGAAATGGGAGCCACACCATCCAACAAATTTTAAAAATCTCAAACCAAAACCAAGCAAGAAGGAACAAAGATATATTTTAGCACAGGGAAAACATAACAAAATATTTGCTTGTTCTTTAGACACAGTATCAGGCACATATTGCACTAAAGAGATTTTTTTTTTTTTGAAAGTCATAGCAAGGATCAGGCCTTTTCTCTCACAGTGAATCCGAATATCAGATGTGCACAAATCCTTGCAAATCTCATCAATAACTATTTAAAAATAAATCTATCTATTTCAAATCCCACAAGTACAAGTAAATGAATTCAAATGTTCTCATTGCTCAATTAAATCTCATCCAGAGATGGGTCTGGGCAGCCATGGCCCCAGTTCAACAAACCACTTAAGCATATGCTTAAAACAAGCTCTGGATCAATTCCCAGTGAGGATTAATGCATATTCGTAAATGCTTCACTCCTTTGGAGACCACAGAATGAAATATTGCTGGAAAAGCCTTAAAAAGTAAATGCACAATTTTAGTCACTTGTTTTTAAATTAGCTTAAGCCACACTGAATATTCCAGACTCAGCAAACTCTCCACAGACAAATGCTTATTTTCATTCCATGGCACCTTGTGCAAGGAAATTAAAATTTCAGGATGTAGCACGGGGTGGCCAGAGGGAGAGATGAGGACAGAAGGTGGAGGTTAATGCAGAAGGACCCTCTGAGGTTTCCAAGTACATTAAAACAGAAAGCACACAGATAGGATGGCCCAGCCAGTAAATAATGATAGATCAATCTACTGCTATTTCTGCAGCTCTGCAAGATGCACACGTCCTGACACTCCTGTTTACGTATTAAATTGAGAATGTGAATTGATACAAAGTGAAATGTTTTCTTTCCCTCAAGCCCCTTTTGTGCCTAGATGGACGGATGTTCACACTCTGCTTTTTTCCTTTGGTTAACCAGAGAAATAAATTCTTGATTAGACCCACATTATTCTTGTTTTGCAGGGAATTTTTTTGCCTACACGTACAAGTCCTGCTGGGGTAAGCCAGCAGAGACCTATTGACTTAGTGTCATAGGAAATTACATGGCCCTATAGTCAGATGAAATATTAACTCAAGGGACTGATATTTCCACTGGATCAAAGACCCACTAATGAGAAACAGAACACCGGTCCTCAAAGAGGCTTAAAAAAGTTAGAACAAAACACAGATCATTTAATACACTGCAAAAGTTGCAGTAACTTCCTGACAGTTTGCTTGCCTACAAACCTCTTAGCCCTGATTTATTAACATCAGCTGCTGTGCCAAGTTGGTGTCACAAAGGATAGATGCTGTGTGCCCACGCTCTGCTTGGAACTGCATAAACATGATCATCAACTCGATTTGACATCATAATCAAAACAATGAAAATAAGCTAAAGGTGGCAGGCAATATCCAAGAAAATCTATTAAGAAGCTCTGTCTACATTAGGAAAAATAAAATTTGTCTCCACTGATGGAGGGAAGGACCTGTTTTTTAAAGGAATTCAGGTGCTTAGAGGAGCAGATGGGTGCACAGTGGGATTTTTAGAAGCTCTTTGATGGCAACTCCCACTGAAAGCACTGTGTATTAGGCAGCTAGGTATTTTGGAAAATTCACATTACCTGCATCTTTAAGCACCTAAATACCTTTAAATATTTGGCCCAAAGACAGCTTACTGTAACGTCATAGGAAACAGAATAGTCCCTGCTCAAGGGAAAATAGTTTATTGTATGGTCAATTAATTTTCTAGCGAGAGAAATCCATTCAAGCAATTTGTGAGAGAAATTAGGCCAGAACTCCTGAGCTATGACTTCTAAACAGTACTTTGTAATTGAAATGAGAGATCTGGTACACCAAGAAACTGTGGGAATTTTTTTTGTTTTTTTGCAGGATTATAAGAGAGATAATACCTGTAAAGGTAAGGTGCTCACCTTAATCCGGAGCACATTGGTCTCCCAATCCCATGGGAGAGGGGAAGATAAATGTGGTGCCTGGGTGTTGGTGAAGGCAGGCAGGAGCTGGTAAGTGCAGGGGCTACAGGAGGGACACACTCCCTGTGGAGAAGGCAGGCAAATGGTCAGAGGAGTCATTTGTCTCTTTGGTCTGGGAGAAAGACACCGGCAGGCACAGGTGGTATCCCAAGGAAGCTCTGGAATTCCAAACAGAACATGTCAGTTTTTTCAGGACACTTATGTCCACCACTGTGAAGGGAAGGGGGCACTGCAGGTCTTACAGAGGTGAGGCACTGCCCATGATGCCTCAGGGTTCAGCTTTTCTATGTTTCACATCCTGTGCTGCTTTAGTGGGTGGGTCTGGGCTTCACATGAGGGGATGCTGAGCTCTCTGCACAGAGCAGGGAGACAAAACAAATCCTTCTCCAGCTGGGCACCAAGGACAAATGATCCAAATCTCAGGCCCAAGAGCACAAACCCCGTGGGCTGGAGAGA
>JAYDZK010000268.1:1977397-1994669 GCA_034509185.1 Euphonia xanthogaster
TCCTTTGAATGAATCCCTGCTTTATTCTTTAGCTCTGTCCAGCCTCTGCTCTAGGGCAGCCTGCACAAGGCATCACACCTTCCACAGAGGAGGCAAATAACAGTTCCAGTGCCACATTGTGCCACCTTCCAGTTGCAGAAGAAGATTTGAAGATTTCTCCTGCATCACCAATCTGTGAATCCCATCCAAGTCACTTCATTTAAAGTGGAAAAAAACAAGCAGTGACAGAACAGGGCCCTTAGAGTAAGGCTCCCAGCATAATGCAGCCACAAGAATTTAACAAGTGGGATTTACTTAACTGGTCACTAAGTGTTAGCATTGCTCTAAAGATATATGGCTGAAAGTGTTTCTCTGGCTATAAAGAAACAGAACCCAGGGAGCAGAGAAAATGCCTGGCAAGCAAACTCTCTCCCTTTTGTTTAATAGCTCTCTTCAGACTGGTAAGCCTAGAAAAAAGCTTCATTAAAGTTAATGGACAAATCTTCCACGGAAAAAATTAAGCACTTGATGTTTGGTCTGAGCACGCAAAATTTCTCTTCCTTGCTGGGTTCACCCCAAGACAGCAATCTTCAGGCAGAATTACATAAATATTGTCAGCTCTCAGGCTGGCTTTGTGTCTCAGACCTGAGGAGTGACTGGCAGAGTTCACGGGCCAGGTTCACCAGCCTTGTAAGTGGGAACAGCTTCACTGAAGTCAGTGGGAGGCCTGAGCACATTACAGGAACCTTCCATAAATAGAGCAGAGCTGTGCCCATTTGTACCAGAAATGGCTGCAAATTGCTGCCAGCAACGAGGCAGAGAACATTTTTCACCCTGTAGACTTCAGGCAACCCATTCCTGAAGATGCCATACAAAAATACTGCCCCCAAGTCCCTTCCCTAGCTAGTGCCATGGCCCCCCTGCCCTTTAACATTTAAAAGCCCTTTAAGACCCCCATTGCTGTGCCCCCAGTGTGCTGCTGTGCTTGCTTTTCAATAGGTGACTCAGGCACAGATTGTGACCTTCACCAGGTCCCACTGAGCTGATGGGGAGACACAGCAAGGTGCTGGGACAAACAAAGGTGAAAATCATCCCTTATCTAATGTATTTTACACTCAGTCTTTGCCCACATTGGGCATTTCACAGAAGAAATGCTTTAAATAGGTTCTTTATGCATTCACAACACAGACAGAAAACTTAAAATTAAAAAAGCTCAGCTGACAACACATGCTGCCATTTTAGATGATATTTGTGGCCAGATAAAAAGGACACAGATTCCACCCCAAGCCAGGCAAAACTGCAGCTAAGGGTGGGACTCTGCACAAAGACAACTGCACTCTAGTACCACACCTGAGGTGAGACACAGCAAATATCATCTGCAGTTCCCATTTGGGTGTTGCCAAGTGTAAAAACAGCATTTGAGATGTCCTGTTCTTGCCAGACACGAGTGATGCAATCAAAGATAAAGTTCCCTGCTGTGAAGCCTGCAGCTCATACAGGGAGCACGGTGTAACAGAGACCACTTACACAACATGACACTGCTGACTGCCCTTGGAACAAGGTTGGCAGGGACCCCTCTGGATGAACAAGGAGCAACAATTTCTCATTAATGGACTGCTTCTGAAATCTCACATATTATCCTATTATAATATCAGGATGATACTGCTACCTGCTGTTTATTCAAACTAATACAGTTAAGAATAGAAGAATAGATGGATTTTGATGTAAAAGTGACCTGGTTTGGCAATTTTCAACAGCACATAAGAGAAGTGCACTGTCTCATAGCTTCTTTGGTCACTTTTCCTTCACGTGCAATAGCAGGATATTCAGTAAAATACTCTAAAAGAGATTTCAAAAATCTGAGAGAATTTAAGGGATCTATTGGTGGCACTGTCAGGCTGCTCAGCAAAACACACAATATTTTAATACTGACTGTCAACTCCCCAGCTTATAAGCAGAGACCAAAAATTATGAGTCTGAGGATCCTCCTATGAGGAGGCTGAATACTTTTATAGTCACAAGGAAAACCTGCTCTCTTTGACAGAAGAAAAAAATTAAAATTTTGGGAGGGTTCAGCTTAACAAACCTCATGTTTTTCCCATCAAAACTAAGGGGAAGAAATCCAAAACTTTGCTGTACAAACTCAGCAGTCCAGACTGACAGCTCTAGGTGCACTACAGGACAGAACGGAGTGCACATTGTGATCCTCAGCATCTGTTGAAGCTTCTGCAAAGTTATCCTAATTTATTCCCCAGAACACACTGACCCAAGCAGACTGTAGAGGTCTAAAAGTTCATGTCCTGACTGACCTCCTGAAGAGAGCTGATTGAAGGTTTTTAAAGTTGAGCTTCATGTTTCAGGCAGAATCTCCCCACAATGCACAATCTAGTTTACCTAGACTCCAAATGTTTCACATTTCACTTTCAGATCCCAAAATTTGTTAACACTGTCAATAACAAAATATCCATAGTGGTGACACTGCAATCCTGGAAATAAAATGCTGTAAGGCTTCACACCTCCCAAGAGCCTTTAACTATGGACATGAGTATGTATGAGCCCACGACACACCCAGGGAAATGTTATTTGCTAATAACAGCTTTGCTTCCCCATCCCAGCTCAGGACTCTGCTCCTTGTGAGCAATCGTGGCCCCTGCAACTTTCATCTTCAATATTCCTGCACTTTGGGACAGCTTTTTGTTCTGCTCCTCCCACAAGGGCTTTCCTAATTGGAATAGCGAATACGTAACCTCCATGTCATTAAAGAGAGGCTGGCCAAAGGAGGGAAATGGAAAAATGCTAATAACCCATCATGCTAATCCCTGCACTCTGCTTCTGCTTAACACCACAGTGAGCCAGTGGAATAATTAAAAGTGATTGGTGTAATTGTTTCAACATTAGATGCAGAATTTCAGATCAGAAACTGAGCAGCAGCAGAGATTGCTGGAAAGGCAGTGTTAAGTATCACCACCCTTGCCTGTAGGTAGAGTGCTGAGAGAGAAGATAATATTCTGATTCATGGAGTGGCAAAAGTACTCCAGCATTTTCCAGCAGGCTTCTCTGCAAAGCTGCCATGCCTAAAGTGAGCTTGAAAAGGTGTTCTTCAGCAACTCCACAATAGAAGTGAAGGGAAAAGGATTTTACTGTTTTTTTCCAAAGCATGCTGGCACCACTTGACAATTTTTTGTCACATTGATTCAAATTCACTTCTTCCCCTGAGAAGTATAAGAATTCCTCAGCTTTCCTTATCTGATTTCCGCTGTCAAACACATCAGGAAGGATTTACCTCTCCATAATTCAAAAGTTTTCCTGCCCACCTTAATTGTGTGTCTCTTTTCTGGATGTAACATAGGAAGAATGGGATGTCTGGAAGGGAGACTTGCCCTGGATGTCCTTACAAGGCAGGTGCACATGATCACTGAAGGGTAAGTCCCACACATAATTCTTCTGTCATCAATTTACTTTACATCTCCATGCCTCATGACAGCCATTTTAAAGGCCTTGTCCACAGGGAACGCTGCCGTGAACTTCCTTAGACTCTGCAAGGAGTGACAGGAAATCCATACCTCCCAGAGTAAGTAATTCCAGCTGTTTCAGGAGAAAGCAAAATGGTAAATTCATGCTCTTCAGAAGCAATAAAACAAATCCCAATTTAGATGATTGTCTTAACACAGGAGTTGAGAAACAACTTCACATTTCTGTGGAAGCCCGTTCAAAATCTCACATATTTCCATTTGCCTTTAACAACTTCCAGTGAGCTGATAAGAAGCTCTGCTGAGAACAAGTTGGAGTGTCAGACAGCAATTGCTAGAAAAGAGTAGATGTTCTTCTCTGTGCTTCACAGATCTCTAGTTTCATAGATCTCTAACAGACTGTAGACCCTGGAGTTTGGATGGGGGTGGATTTTTGGTTATTCTGACTGTCCCCCGTGTTATACAGAAAGCATTATTTGTGCCACATCTTCAGGGATTAGGGCTGTGCAGATCTGCATCTCTACCCTTTTAACTCCAAATGTCACACATTGCTAAAGAAAATCGTAAAAAAATACCTAAAAGCAGCACTGGATTGCTTCCAGATGGCAGCCTTTTGAAATATCTTCACCCTGATATGCTGTGGTACCCACTGCAGGTTGTAAAGAGCAATAGAGATAAAGACAAAAAAAGAAAAGAGGTACCATAAAAATATTGAACAAAAAAGAAAGAGGCAAGGATGGAAAGGGAAGTAAGACAAGCCAACAGTTAAAGGAAAGATGTTCTCACCCTGATAAACTGGGGGCTTCTGGTAGGAGTTTACAACTGAGTGGTGTGAAAATATGTCAGGGTCAAGGCATGCCTCTGCTGAATAGCTGCTGCCCAGGACCGTGCAGAGTGCACAAAATACATCCTGTGTGCTGGATCACCAGTGGGCCAAACTCCCATTGCTCACTGAGCAGCCACTGAGCTGTCCCCTTGCTCTGCTCCCACATTTAAACCAAACCAAACCATCTCTAAACTTCATTGTAAGCAAATGGGTGCCTCAGAATAAAGCTATATACAGGTAAGTGTGCAAAGGAGATGCTAAGCTTGTTTCTTTCCAGGATAAACATGGTGGAGGGAGTGTGTGTATGGGGAAACTACAAATTTCTGTCATCAATTAAACTAAATGTCAATCCCACCAACAGAAAAAAAGGTAAGGACAAGGAAAAATAAATAATAAGTTTTTCCCTTCTTTTTCATATTCTCTCAGCATCCCAGAATTTCTATAACGGAGATTTACCCTCTTTTAAAAGAAGAAACTTCTTAAGATATCTGAGTCTATGAGACTTTTTCAGGCTTATCATTATTCAAACAATTTCTCATTTAGTTAAACAACTGCATGTTTTAGAAACCTGGCATTTAGTGCTGTATATTATTCCTTGATGCTCCCAGCAAATATAAAGTCATGACTGTATGGAAAAAACCCACCACTCCCCCACTACCCCCCAAAAAAATCCCTCTCAAAACCTGGGAGAAAGTAACTGTGCTTGAGAGATGCTACTTTTGCCTTTCTTTTCCTTGCCCTCTTTAGAAAAATTCAACCTTGACATAATCCTGCCACTGCCTACTGCTGGCTGAAGCCCCTTTGTTAAAGTCAGAGAGAATCAGAATAAGGTTTTAAAAAAACCTGGGAACAAAAATAAAACAATCACCCAGCAAACAGGGTAAAAAGGAATTGCAAGCGAGTATTTGTATCAGTAAACTTGAAAACCATCATCTGCTGTCTTCACTTAATGTCAATAGTTACTGATGTCTGCTTTCATAAATATCATCTTGGAACTGGCTTTTCCTCCCTTTCCACACACGCCACCCCTCCCCCTCAACAAGCACTCGGTTGTAATGCATGGGAAAATTGAGCTCGGGAAGTAAATTTCAGACTGCGCTGGCAAATCTTAAGAGACTTCCACACAGTGCTGGCAATTTACACTGATAGCTAATTTGGCCATTAAAGAAGTTATTCTGGTCAATGAATTAGTTTGTTTACAAGTAAAAGGAAGTAGTATCTGTGAACTAAAGTGCTATTTGAATATTCCTTGTTTACAAACTCTGGTTCAGCAAAGCTTACACTGGTTACATTTGATTGGAACTGATTCTGTGGTGCAACCCTAATACAGGTTATTTGTGAGTATCTGACTAAAATAACACATTTTGCTAATAAACTGTAACACTGTACTCTAACCTCTTTTCCCCCAGATCTTTAAGAAGAAAAAAAAATAAAATCCATAAATATACATACATTGCTGATATGCCTGAAGGCCAAATGAATATACTTAGTGCTACTTGAAATAAGGCAGGGGAATGCTGCTGAAATCTTCCTGAAGGAGCCAGCAAAAGGCCTGAGGAGCAGAACACAATAAGCGTTCAAAAGCATCTCACAATGTAATAATCAATGTGTAATATGAGCTAGGGGTTAGTTAAATAAAATGTGAAAGCTGTATTAATGAACCCTTTCGCTGTCCAACACAGCATTTCATTTTCTTTCATAGGCTGCATAATGCAGGGCTTGGGAATAAATTATAGATGAAACCCCCATCATATGTTTATAAATACACTAACATTAGCATTTTACTTCCTCATAAATCTGCAGCAAACATTCAGGCACAAGATAGAAAGCCCTGTAAAACAATGATATATTCTCTGCTTGCAAGACTTGCCTAGTGGCCCATTCATTTTTACCGCTGTTCTTCAAACATTACTTCCTTCGCTCATGCCCCCTCATTTAAAATCCATTTTAATTTAAAGATGTTCCATGCAGTCCTAGTGGTACATTTACTCATCCTGGTTATACATCATGGAGCAGGGAAAAGAAAATTGTTTAATCTAGAGATACGGTTCACTGTGGTCACCACTGAACAGTGGAGTAATTACCAGATCAGCTCTGCTAAAAATGCACTCAGGGTGTTCTGTGACCTATCATCTTCTAATCTGCATAGTGAAGTATAGCTTCATAACTATAAATTGCTGACTTAATTAAAACCAGGACCTTTCTGTCATTTAATTACAGGGAGAAAGGTTATTGCTTAAATGCAATTTTCCAAATGTGATTTCTTAACAGTTATTAACTGCTTCACCATCATTTATTGTTTCAGATTTTTCAATTTGAAAATAGTCCCTGTGACAGAAGTAATGACTTCATGAAAAACTCAATCTAGATGGAGCTGAGCAGACCCATTTGTTTCTCGTAAGTGGAGCAGACAGAAAACTTGAAAATGTCACAGGAGGATGCTGTGATTGCTCCACTTTACAGGAGTAATTAAAAACCAAGAGGTTGTATTAAAGGTGAAGAGAGGAGGCTTATGACAATTTCCAGGTTTTTCCCCTTACCAAAATATTGTCTGTGCCTTTTCAACTCTCTTAGGAAAGGTTTGGATTAATAATTAATAGTTTATCCCAATCCAATACACAATACTGGTACCAGTGCACTAAGATAAGCTCTGCAGTTTTCTATTCATCTGCCAAGAGCCTCCTTAATTTGAGCATAAGCAAGTTCCATACAATTTCCCTCTGCATATAAAGCTTTTTATTCCCAAGAACTTTTGTTTCCATGAAGTAAGTGCATTTTAACTAAAACGTGAAGGTCTAAAACAGACCTTCTCATCCAAGAAGGAACTTGATTCTGTGAGGCCACTTTTGTATCAATCTGAGTCCTATGAGGAAAAAAAAACCAGCATCAAGACCTCCCCTGCAGAGTGCTGCATGAAATTCTGCTTAAAGGACTAACCCCTGACCATTATAACTCACAGGAGCAGCTAAAACCTGAAAGTCCTCTTGTGGGGTACTGCAAATACAAGGCAAGGTCCCTCTCCCAATAAAAGAGAAAAGACATAAAAAAAGAGGGAGAAGAAAGGGGGGTGGGGGGGAAGAAACAGGAAGAGAAAAAAAGAGAAAAAGAGACAAAGGAAAAAAGAGGGGAAAGGGAAAAAATAGGAGGAAAAAAAAAGATAAAGAAGAGAGAAAACATAGATGCTTGTTGTTGCCAAGACAACAATTCCTTGCTCCCAGTAAGAGCATTTTTTAAATCTGAATTTTCCTTACATCCCCATTTGTTTAATTAACAGTCCTTCCAAGATATATGTGAATTTCAGGTGGAGGAGGTTTTGCAGATCAAGGGAAGTCTATTGTTCAAGAATACCAGAGGAAGAGAAGAAGCTTTCTACCAGGCAATCACACTCTCCTTTCCCCCTGTGGTGAGCCTCTACATTCCCAGAAAGTTTCCCTGCCATCACTGATGGGGTCTTTAAGGCATCAGAGGAGCTGGCAGTGGATACAACAGGCAGCACTACAGATCCAATAATTTTAAACATCTTTGTGACCCTACAAGCACGTTAGAGGCTCCAATTCATTAATCCTGCGACACCCTCATTAGTGAGGAGAGAGCTGCTGCCCCAGCACACTGGAGCTGAGGGATCACATCACTATGGCCCAGAACCTTCAGCTCCAGGGTAAGGCCAGGAGAAGAGAGAACTTGTTTCCTAAACAAACAAGCCATAAGGATTCCTTTCCTGCCCAATTTTCCAAAGCATTCTGCTGCACATGGACTAATTGTGAGACTCTGAAACTGAGTGGGAGCTGCTCCTCAGCAGGCAAATTCTGTGGAGCAGTTTGGTGCAGATATTCAGGGTAGACAGATAATCAAGGGATTCAGATAATCAAGCCATGTGGCAATGTTTGCTCTCCCTGCAGCAACACAGCTGAGCGTTGCCCATTCAGAATTTGCTCTGCTTTTACTATGAACACAACAACCAAAATATTTTCAAACCACTTGTCACCTCCGTTCCAAATTGCATTACTAAGTGGAATACAAGCTTTGGACTCTTCTCCCCCCATCCTTTTCTGTGTTGTGAGGGAAAAATCACATTTTTGATTAGTCACCAAACATATGGGGCATTGGTTTTGTTCCCTGACTGGTAGACTTGCATAACTTAGCAATGGAATCAAAACTGTAAACAGACAACATATGTGCATGTACGATGTGCAGTTTGCTTTCAGCTAATGATCAAGCACTCTGGGTTACAGTTTGCCCTTGGCAAGCATCTGTACTAGCATAGCTTGAATCCCTACATGTTTGCACTCCACACTGGCAGGGGAGTGGCAGTGTGGCACAGGGAATAGCACAAGGGAAGGTGAATTATCTGTTCTCGGACTCTGGAGATGGCCTTTGCAAGAATAAAAACTACACAAATAGAAAATGAAAGCAAGAGAGAGAAAAAAAACCTGGAAGATTTTAACAGAAAATGGGAAAAATAAAATGCAGCCACCGTAGGAAGAGAACAGGGAAAGGCAAAGTGGGATATAGCCTCAGTCCCTGGAACAAAAATGCAGCAGCTCTGAGCAGAAAGCAAGCAGTCTTGACCAGGACCCAAAACCTGGAATTTCCTGCCAGGCCAAACCAACATAGAGATATACACTGTGGCCCTGCCTTTTTATCTACTTGTTACTGCCAATGTCATGGAATTCCATGGTAGGGCTAATAAATTCCATGATTTCTGTGACCTTTTCCTCATGCAGAGGAAAGTCTCCCCTCTGGCCAAGAGTGCAGGACTATCCCCTAAACAGAACAATACACTTTGCACCCCCATTTAAAATGAAGCTAGAAATTGTACCATAAGGACACCAGTGCAACTATTGGAGTGCACTGACAATTTTCCAGTCTCAGCTCTACACTCAAAACATCTCTGTGTCCTCCCCAATGCCAAGAGCTGCTCTGCAGGCGCAGGAAGGAAAGGCAGTGCCTGACACCGCAGACTTCCTGCTGGGCTGTGTCCTGTGCAAGTTGCAGCAGAGCTCCTTATCACCCCATCCATGCTGGGTTTGAGTTTTCATAAAGCCCTTGCACAGAACTCCAAGGAGACTGACATTCTCTAAAAGGGCCCAAAACACACTTACAGAATATAACCATGGGTATCTTTGGTTTCCAACCCTTCTCAAATACTTTCTTATCTCTGATGGCATTGTAAACAGGACTAATCTGAGAATCAGAGACCGAGTTCCTAATATCAGTGTACAGGTCCCACACACAGGAGAGAGAGCTTCCCAGGCTTTGACCCCTCTTACCCAAGTTTAACTCACATACAAAAGGAAGCAACCATAATAAATCCCACGTGGTATTTTTTATTTACCCTTGCAGCTGCTGAGGTTCACAAGGCAACAGGACACATAGCACAGCTCAGGGAATTAGAAGAATGAGAAGGAAAGGACAATGATGGTTTCCTTACAAATACTTTAGCACTCAATTCAAGTGAACCCACTAACACCAAATCTGTGTCTTCTTTAACACCTGAGAGATTCTCACAGGTTACCATAAAGTAGATACTCTTTTAGTGAACACAAAAATAGTAAGGGATGCCCATAAGTAACTTAAATTTATTGGGGGCACCAGTGATCTTCTCTGAAGCAAACTCCTTACGCTCACATATCCAGAAATACGCAGCCCTGTTTCACAGGCAGAACTGGCTCACTCATGTGAAATAAGACTCAGTTTAGGTAGGCTCTGCCAAAGCAGGTGCTTACAAGAACCATCACACCAGGCAGTCTTACGAGCTTCCCATGTTTTCCTATGGATTCCAAAAACATGAACTCTCAGAAAAGGAACTCTGGGGCTTCAAACCACACCACCACAACCAGGACACAGCGGCCATGAGGGTTAACAGCCTGAAAACACAGAATGAGCCCTTTCTGTGATCTCCTGCAGTTTGTTCATCTGATCAATTGAGCCCATTCCATTTCCATTTCAGACTATTAAGAAGTCTGTAGCTTTAGCTATTTTTGTCTGCCAGACTCAGCCTGGAGATTTCAGAAGCTTAACATTCGAGCTGCATGTCACTGCAACCATTGTCTCTTGTCACAATTCTAATTCTATGTTCTGATAATAAAATTTCATTAGTGTCTGCACATCCTTTGCCTTACCTTTGAAGCACTGTCTTGTGCTGAAACGATTAGCAGTACTTTACGTCATATCACTTGACTGTTTGACAGCCATTGTGAGTGAGCTAAACGGGGAGAAATTAAAATTTCTGACAATTTCCATTACATCTAAATTGCTGAGAAATTAAGGGATATTTACTTTTACAAATATTAAAGGTTGTTTAAAATGTAAACTGACTTCTTTTTATTAGTAGATTCCACAATGTGCTAATTCAAAATGACTACATGGCCTTATGTGAATAAATTACCAACTCATTTTCCAAAAGCGAAGGACATTTCCTCCAGGCTGCTTTTTGACTGTTTGTGTCAGTAGAAAAAGAAAACAAAAAAACTTATGAATATTTCAGAACAGAAGACATTCCTTGGTGCCTGTATTCCGTGCCTCATCTTAACACAATAATGAGGTTATCCCTGTATGATATGATTTTTTTACCAACTTAACAAACAGCATGCCATGAAGCACTGAGCTTACCACATGTCATTAATTTATCTTGGGAGGGGTCCCTCCCTGATCAATGCCTTGAGCCCAGCTAATCCAGACCATCCCATCCCACACGCCTCTCCATACAATGGCTGAGCTTAATTTTGAAAGTAATTTACATTTTTCTGCTCCTGATTCACATGTTTGGTGTCACAGTTTCTTCCATGATTTGGTGTTGCCTCAAACCTAAGTGGTCACTGTCCCTGCAGACTCCAAAGGGACATGAGCAAAAGAGGTGGTGAGATGTTTAGCACACCTGCACAAGTTTGTGGGGCCTCACCAGTCAGATTTCAGACATAAATACATTGCTGGAAGTCTTCTAGCTGTTCACTTAATCATCCAGAGCTGCAGCTCAGTTGTGATTTAAAAAGGGAGTTAGTGCAGCTGCCTAGAGTTATTTAGATTTCAGGCTGGAAATAAGCAAGGTTAAAAATGTTATGACTTTTTAAAATCTCAGCTGAACTATTACAAGGTGACCAGATGCTCCTGTGCACTTTTAATTACAGCCAAGAAAATCCAGTCATGGTTCCTTCACTGTAAAACCTTTCCTTTGATTCCTCAGACCATCCTCCACACTACCATTCTCTCCAAACTGATGAACCTTCATTTCATCCTTTGTTAGAGGCTTTCATCTTTAATTATTTCTGAGACTTTTCTTGGTGTCTAATCACAGTTCACAATTTTTTTCAAGCTCTCTGCATAAGGCCCAAAGACAAACACTGCTTCTAAAAGTGCTTTGCCTTGTCAATATCTCTTTTATAGACTCCATTGTAGACAGCATTCTGGGATGAAAGCCCAAATGGCTGCTCAGTGTGCTGGCATGGTGAATGAAGCTTATTCCACAAAGTCTGGCCCCTCCAAAAGGGGCAGAACGGTTACCTACCACATAGGATATGGTAAGGCTTAATTTATTAGTGCTGTAAAGCATTTTAGACCCTTAGAAGAAGGGTGTTACTAAAACATAAAGTGCTATTGCCATAAAACATTTGTCTGGCTGAAAGCCCTCACTGGTCTTCTTGAGGAACAAAGAGGGATGTAGGGAACCAGAGCATTTCCCATTAAGAGAAAAAGTGCTGCTTTCATTTATTTGGTGTCAGCATGCATATTCTAAGACTCCAGGTGATGAAGAAGGAGGAGGAGCAGTAAGGCTATTGCATGAAACATTGCTATTTGATTAAAAGAGTACTAGGACATGGAAAAGCACACAAGCTATTTCCTGTCACCCAAGCACATTTACCAAGAGAAACAAATCTGCAAATGCAGGAACTTTAAAAGTTTTAAGTCCTTCTGATCAATGCAATTAATTATGAATAATGCAAACTGTGTAAGGAATGCTGTGCAAGGATGTGAAAATGAAGAAAGATTACAATATTTTCGATGGCTTCATTGTTGGCAACTGCTTTGTTTGGTTGGGATTTTTGAGAAGCAAGAACCCCAGCAGTAAATGCAATCATGTTCACTGGTTGCCACCAAAGCTCACTGTGTCTGAAATTCTTTCTTACATGCTTTGCTGAATCAGGACTCCAGTACATGAAATATACTTTGATCTTGACAGTGGTTCAAGTCTTTCCCTTAAAGTCAAAGACCATTTTGGCTTTTTTGCTTTGATGCACCATCAAGCTCATGCACATTCTTGGTCAAAATATAATAGGGTTATAATAAATAGTTCTTTTAACAGTTCATTTAGGATTCCAAAATGATGAGGTTTGCAAATGCAAAGAAAAAAAATCACACAGATTTTTTTAAAAGCAAACAAAATGTAACAACTCCCGAATTAATACTACGACCGAAAGAAAATTAAATCTGAGAAGTTTACATGGCCAAAAGGCTTTGGGGCAGGACACTGCAATATGCTAAAGACACACTCATAACCACAAGCTACATTTAGGACTCAAATCACATATGAGTGGCACATTTCAGATGTTCTCCTACTCCTTAAAATAGATATGAACTTACAAGACGCTGACAAATGGCTACTCAGTAAATGGCTAAAGACAGATTTCTTTGTGTTCATATTTCATCTTCTTTTCCATTCTATGTCACGTCCAGCTCCTGCTCATTTGCTACTGAGTCAAAAATAGAGATACTCCATGAGAAACGTTGATATTTTTGATCTGCCCAGAAGACAACACAGCATGTGACAGCACACATTTCATAAAAGATTTCCACTGAGTTCACTAGAAACCCCCATATAGGTGCTCATAATTTGGGCTCTACATTTCAGTTCCAGGAATCAGAGGTTGTAAGTCTCAAATGGACCTTTAAGACTTTGGGCTGCCCTCCAGCAAAAAAATCCCCCATCACAATATTCCTCCAGCAAATTGGAAAGATTCAGAGGAGCGTCTCAACTTTTGGGAATATACGTAGATCAAACTTCCAAACCTCTTCCAACAATATAAAAACAGAAATAAAACTGGCAGGTGCATCTTTTGCTATGTCCTATAACATAAAAATCATGGGCCACTTCATTGAAGTGATTGGAAGTCAAGAAGATAATCTAAATATATATATATTATTTATAACTTTATCTACAGCCATTCTGTGAAGTCTGCTATTTGCAGCCGGACTTCCAAAGCTTTGCTAGGAAACTGGCAATTGTATCTAAAATGAAAAAGCACAAAATGAGCTTTACGTTAAAATTAAATTTAAATTAACAAATGATTGCGATAGCTCAGGTGAATTCACTGAGCAATGACCAGCTGCACAGCAGCCTGCCTGTGCTCTGCCTCACTGGAACTGTGCTAGTGCTGCACTAGAAATTTATATAAATAAATGTATAATACTCCACACCTTTCCCTGCTGCACAGCAATGCGTAAGGGTGCCTGGAGAAGGGATTATCCTCATGATCCCCTGGACAGACACTGACCTCAGAGCATGCACACATAGCTACTCCTTGCCAGTAAAACCATGGCTGGCTCTAGGTTGTACACGGGGTTTTGCTACCAGGAAAATGGCAGCACCAGGGAAGCTCCCAGGGAAGCTGCAGAATTGATGTCTGTGTCACACCACTCAGCAAGTGTCTGCCTCAGTGACAGCAGATCTTTGACAAGTTTCTAAACCCTCCAAGGGTGGGCAATTCTGCCCCCAGGGCACAGCCCTTCCTCTCAAAGCATTGTTTAGATAAATAAATTTAGCCCCCAATTTGGCCTGTCCCTTACTGCCAGCCTTACAGTGTCATTTCTGTCTTTGTCTCACGAGGACTAACAAATTTAAGAAACCTCCCTTCCCCCTCTAATTGACTTAAGCCTTGAAAATCTCTATCTTAACAGAACAGTTTCCCTGATTGCAGAGTGGCAAATGGGAGATTGTCACTTGTTTTTAAAGTGCTTGCTTTTTACAGGGAAGAGCATGAAGTGTACCAGCAACGTTAACCTTCTGGAAACACACAATATTTAAATTACACTGCTCAGAGCACAGTAATTGAGCCAAACAGACATAAGTTCACATCCACTGAGCTTTCAACGTAGCAAATGCTGCCATCAATCCCTCTCAAGTGCCCAAAGGATGGTTCATATGCCCAGAATGCTGTGTATTTTTTTTTCCACAATCCTAGCTGTAGATTTAATAAACTAAAAACTTCCTCTTGCAAATCTCACCTCAGCCATGTAATCTAGGGATAGTCAGATTGTTGGCTAACTCAGACCCTTCTAAGATGTTTAGCTGAAACCCTGGGTAAACAGTGAAATACCACTCAATACACATTCTTTGCCACACTCTTGAGTGAGCAGACTGACAGGAGCCCGTGCATAGACCTGATCATACATTTGTTTAACTGCCATGTTTATAAAAAGTCTCCAGCTTATTTAGAACCATTTGAAGAAAAGATTAATCACTTCAGAGTCCTCTCTTGGGTTATGAGCTGTGCCTAGTAACAGAAACAAGACTTTCCACAAAGGCTGTCATGAAGCTTCGTCCTTCAGAAGTCCAGACACCTGTCCATCAGCCTTTACCCCATTACTTAGAACTATAGTACAGGATGACCCACTTGCCCACTGAATTCCTCACAAAAATGTACTTTTTTCATCCCTTTTGCCATTTTCCAAACATCTGAATCTACTTTGCCCTCATATAGGAACATTCCAGACACCAAAACACAGAGTTACCACGCAGCTGTTGCTTCCAGATGTCTCAGTCTGGGTGCTGCTGGAGCCCAAGATAAATGAATCTAATATTCCTAGAAAGGGAAGGACTGTCCTGCCTGTAAGGTAAAGCCAGGGCACATTCTTACTTGTAACACACCACTGCATTGACTCTGGCATCACAGGTACCAACTAAGATGATTTATGTAAGAAAACAACTCACATTCCAGCAAATTAATGCTGAGTGAAACATTACATACATGTATACAGGCCTATCATAGGTCATTTCTAATGTGTAGATATGACCTATGGTCATATTTCAAAAGACATGACAAAAAGCAGCAGCTACACTGCTCCCTCTCCTCTTCATTTTGTACATCTTGCACTGAGTTTCTGGACTCACTGCACTTTGTGGCAGTTGTGACATTTTAAGTTCTGGTGGGGTAAAGTTCCCTGTGGAGAACCTGCACATGGCACACGAACCACTGCTGTGCCTCCCTCATCTTCAAAGCGAGGTGCACTCACCCTGGCTGAGAACATCAAGAAGTGCTGTGCTCTCCCTGCTGGGTTACACAGGCACGAAGCAGATCAGGCTGAGACACTGGCAAAAACATTTCCTCATCTAAGAAATCCAAACACCCTTTTTAAAAATTAAGGTCTAAACTATCTTTTGAGAGGAAGTGTCATAGTCATGAATAAAAGAAACACCTTTGTTATGTGTTCAGAACGTGTGGCTAAGCATTTTTTGTTGTATAACATTATAAAATCTTGCTTCACTGATGAATCCAACTCTCAATGTGCAGGAAACGAGCAGGTGCTCAACATTGTCTATTAACTGTCCTATCAGCCCATCAAAATGACATCTGGAGGCTTAATGGCAGATTTTAAATAAAAATTTCATAAGTCCAGGTGTAAAACACATGTTATGTCACAAATAAAAAGGGTTTCCCAATGTCAGCTGGAGCCTGCTCTGCTGGGTTTTTGCAGAGTAGGAATCTTGGAGGAAGCTTCGTCCATCTCAGATAATGCCTGAACTTTAATTCTACTTGCTTTGGAAACAAATTACATCAATTATCCCCACACTCCCTCAAAGTAAAGAACAGCACCTTTTCACTCTACTCCTACCTGTGCATACCATCCCCTACAAGAAGGAATAACAACACAAGCATGCACTCTCAATTCCACATTTCTAATGCATGAATCCAAACAACCCTCATAAATAAAGTGTCTGGAATCTCATTCCAGATGCATACTTTGCTGGCTTGAGTCTCTCCCTACTCTCAAATTCAATGCAATGTGTCTCACTGTAGGCTAACAAACTCTCCTAAAATAAGATACTTAGGGAGATAGTGATCATTGGAACTGTAGGGTTTTTCCCTAGGAGAAATTGATGGTCTAGATCCTGATCCAGCAATATCCAAATTGATTAAAGCAAAACTGTTGTTGGAAAGAGGCATGAGCTGAAGTATGCTGCAGAATTTGTCCTTAAATATATATAAATTTTATATATCGATATAGATACATATAAATTATATATATACAAATATATATTATATAAAATACATATAATTATATATATATATAATATGCATTATATATATACAAACAAAAAAGCCTTTAGACATAAAAATCTTTCTCCTCCAAAAGCACCCTCATCTCAAAGTAAATCTGTGGTGTAAATACCCTTACCTTTGATCACTGTGCTCATCTCAAACTCACAAAAGCAGCAGTATAACTTAAGAAAAAATACCTTGATGCATCGTTTATCACCCTGTCCTTTTTACAAGTGTTGCCAATTAAAAAGTCTCATTTATTTTCATTCTTGTTCTGGGCAGATTTGTACGTGGTGTTCTCATTTCTAAAGAGAAAAAATTTCAAAACGCATGAAGTTTAGAATAAAACTATCTCGAGAATCATAGTTATATCTTTGCCTTCATAACTTTTCTTCCACTGAGAGCTCTTGAAATCAAATGCCAGTAAAAGCACAAGATTAGTGCCTGTTACTATTATCAAGCACTCGGGGCGTGTGTAAATTTACTTAGCGCTTTACAAGCAGAGATAAGATATCCTTAGAGTCAACACAAGGCATGGCAAACACGAGGGCGGCAGAGAGGGAGCAGGAGGGTGGGAGAGGGCGATGAGCGACGCGCACGGAGCCACTGCCAAGCAGAGGCGGCCGCCAGGGAAGGAGGGAGCGCGTCCCGCCCGTCCGACAGCAGGTGGGGCTGCTGCAGTGCGGGCCGGCTGCTGCAGGGAGCGGGCAGCGGGGCGAGGGAGGATGGAGGGAGGGAGGGAG
>JAYDZK010000268.1:2009549-2036793 GCA_034509185.1 Euphonia xanthogaster
TCAGGGCGCTGCCCGCGCTGCTGCTGCTGCTGGCGGCGGGCGCGCTGGGCAAGCCCACGGCGCGGCAGGAGCGGGCCCGGCCCGGAGCCGCGCAGCACGAGGACCGGCCCGGCTTCCAGTACGACCACGAGGCCTTCCTGGGCAAGGAGGAGGCGCGGAGCTTCGACCAGCTCAGCCCGGAGGAGAGCCGTGAGCGCCTGGGGTGAGCGCCCGGCCCGGGCGGGAGACGTGGCAGGGGGAGGGCCCGAGCTGGGCCCGGGGCGGAGGAGGCGGCCGGGGGCTGCCTGAGTGTCCGAGGGGGCAGCGGGGCCCTGTAACCCCACCGTGGTGCCCTGAACCGTAGTGTGGGACCCTGAACCCCACTGTGATGCTCTGTACCCCACAGTGGTGCCCTGAACCCCAGAGTGATGCCCTGTACCCCAGAGTGATGCTCTGTACCCCACAGTGGTGCCCTGAATCGTAGTGTGGGACCCTGAACCCCACTGTGATGCTCTGTACCCCACATTGGTGCCCTGAACCCCACAGTGGGACCCTGAACCCCACAGTGATGCTCTGTACCCCACAGTGGTGCCCTTTACCCCACAGTGGGACCCTGAACCCCACAGTGATGCCCTGTACCCCACAGTGGTGCCCTGAACCCCACAGTGGTGCCCTCTACCTCTCTGTGATGCTCTTTACCCCACTGTGATGCTCTGTACCCCACAGTGGTGCCCCGTACCCCAGTGTGGGACCCTGAACCCCACAGTGATGCCCTGTACCCCACAGTGGTGCCCTGTACCCCAAAGTGGTGCCCTGTACCCCACTATGATGCCCTGTACCCCAGTGTGGGACCCTGTACTCCAGAGTGGCCTGCGGATCGAACCTCTGGGTTTCACCTTCTCTCACACCCTGCTGGTTTTGCAAAGGAGCAGCCAGCAATCCATGGCTTTGGAGTTTGTCCCTGCTGCCTTTTCTGGCCCCACAGCAGTAAGGCTCTCAGAGGGACCTGCTGCCGGAGGGCTTTGCTGTTGCTGCTCCCTGCCTCTGGGACACTTGCCCACACCATATCAGTGTTAATCGAGTTTAAATCATTCCTTCTCTACAGCTACGTCTACAAGTCCACTTCAAGCATCTTCCCACTTGTGCCTTCTTTGCTCACAGTGTTTCAGCTGCTATTACTTCCATGCAGCTCTTTATGCAAAGGGCAGGGACCATGCCTTACTTTACTGCTTCTCCCTGCTTTACATCTACAGGAAGTCAGATCACTAAGCAGAACTAAATTTAATAGGAGTTAAAGAAAGATCCTTTAATGTAGTTACCACGAAGAAGATTGTTTAAAATACCTGCATGTTCTCACTAAGATTCCCCCCCTGCCTTCTCTTCCATAGGGAGTGGCATTTGCTAATTTTCTGTCTAGTCCTACCATGAGCAGTAGCACTGCAATCTCACTGGGTAACCTCTTGATCCTTCTCAAAGCTGTCGCTGCTGTTTACGTGTCTGAGTGAGTAAACAGATGAAGTGATTACCAGAAATGATCAATTTCATCCTCATTGTTTCAAGAAGGAGTGAAAGAAACCATGCTCTCAGCATACATGGCTATGACCTAGATTCTCATCAGTTGTGTCACCAAAACGGATATGCCCTCCTAATATTGGTGTGCACTTACTGGTACAGATAATTCAGTCAGGGATATGATTTAACGATACAGCTGTTTTAAAACAATTGTTACAAATTGTAAAGCAAGGGAAGAAGTTTTAACTTCCATTGATCTCACTGATTGCCCTTTTTGGGGGTGGCACAGACACTGTAAAGTACAGCCACAGTCAATAATTACCTTTTAAATGGAGGTGACTGAAGTGCCTCTCTGAGGACACATTGTGGGTGAGCACTGTGCATCTCAGCATCAGGGATGTGGCTCCTGGGGGACCTTTGGGAAAGTTTCATAACTTCCATCATTCCCCAACCATGTAATTTTGGATAGCAGCACACTGAGAGGTAAAGAGAGGATTGAAAAAACATCTGTGGCTTAACAGTCATATGCTGAACCCCTTCTCCCCATTTTTCTTAGGGGCAACTTCTGTAGTGGGTTACAAACAGAGTCACTTCTCAGCAAGAGACTGCTGTTAGGAAGAAGGCGGATTTAATTAAAAGCTATTTTTACATGATTTCTGGGAGAAAACAGAAACATACAATCTGCTGCTCTAACCAGAGTGCATGCTGCTGTATTTATAAGGCATTTTACCTTGCTTAGGAAATGTGGCAGCACATTGGTCATCCCCATAATAACAGTAAAAAGTGAAGTCCACACAATGGCTTTTTACCTGTGCCTTTGGGAGCCTGTAGACTTGTTTTATTGTCCCCAAGACTGTTTTACTGTCCCCAGCTTCAGCTGAGAAGTGGGGTGGAATAGTGCACATGGATGCAATGGACCTATAAAAACAGGTGAAAAGGAGAAGACATGAAACATTTTCTGGTATGCAGTCCTGACTTCTTTCATGTTATACATTGCCAAGAGCTACCAGCATAATCATTTAATACCTTAACATTAGAAAGAAATACCAGTTAAACAAATGAAATTAAATTCATTGTGGGGAAGATCTGGTTACAAATAGAGTCCATCATGCAGGGAAAGGGACCACTGGCAATGGATACAGAAGAGAAAAGGTTTTCTAGTCAGTTCATCCACACTTCACTAATTCAGAAAGGAAATTCAGCAGCCCCATTTTTGCCCCATAACTCAAACAGCATTTTCATAACATCACTCTGATACTATCAGACTCACACAAGATTGCTGGAAGTTCAGCAGAAGCTGCTGCTGATATTTCAGCAACCACTTTTGTAACAAAGGCTTGGGCAGAGACATTCCTTCACTACTTGGGCAGTTCCAGTTAGCCAAATGTGGTTTCTTTGTGGAGAACCAAGATGTGGCATTGAAAAGAATATTTAGAAGTGCAGATCTTTTTCCCTGAGGTTTAGAGAGCTCACCTGTTGAGTGTCAAGTCAGGATTTAGACAAGTCAGCTCCTGCTCTTCCCCCTGCATTCCAGTGGCACGTCAGTATTCCATTTGCATGACATGAGCTGGCCACTGGATGAGGCACAGGGCACCTGCAGACAGGCTGCCCCTGCACCTCATGGCCGGGGTGCTGATGTGCCCAAAGCCAGCCTGGACATGCCAGAGAGCCAAGGTGGATGTGCTCAATTCCAAGAGCAGGCACAGAAGGCACTTTTTACAAGCTCAGCCCCAAAATGGTGGAGTTTATCAATTGCAGAGAGATTAATTGCAGAGAGATTAGTTGCAGAGAACATAAATGGTAGAGAGAGCATTATCCTTTTTTTTTTCTTTGAACTGCAGCTGTGTGCAGAATGTTTCACTCCTGCTGATTTCAACAGTGCTGGCAGCTTTACACTGGACAGAGGTTTATAGCCCAGCTGCCAGCAATGGCTGGAGACCTGCTGCAGACTTGATATTGCTTTAGTGAGTAACAGGCGTTCCTGGCAACACCAGCAATACTGGTTTCTACTGGGAATCAAAGAAAAGAAACAAGTGGAGGGCCAGGCATGGAAGGGGAGAGTGTACCTGGTGTACACCCCCAGCATTATACACTCTTATACTCACTTCACCCTGATGTCAGCCTGCTGGAAAGCCAAAGGAGAAACTGCAGGTGTCCACCAAGTCCTGGATTTTTGCCCTGGTTGCCTCCAGCAAGTTTGAGTTCAGGCTTTGTCCTGAAGTGAAGTTGGTGTCTCCTGCTCTGAGCCAGCATGGCCACTCCCTGTAGGCAGTGAAGAACAGATGCCCCTAAGACAGGAGGCACAACCTAAGAAAAAGAAAGCCAGGTATTCTCTGCTCACTAATTTTGGTTGTGCGAGTTTCCTTTGAGTTATTCATAGCAATGCTGAATAACAAATAGAGACACATTCCTTAAGATGATGTGTAAAATGCAGGAAAGCCTTAACCAGTAGGGCAGCTTTAGGAGTTGGGGGCACTCAGTTTTTGTGGAAAATCAGGGCCAGATAAAGACTACTAGAATTGGCCTGACATGCAGCTGGGTTTTAAAGATGCTGATCTCTTTTTACAGGAAGATTGTGGATAGAATAGATGACGACAAAGATGGCTATATCACAACAGAGGAGTTAAAAACCTGGATTAAACGGGTACAGAAACGCTACATCTATGAAAACGTGGCCAAAGTTTGGAAAGACTATGATCTAAACAAGGATGATAAAATTGCCTGGGAAGAATACAAACAAGCCACATATGGTTATTATCTAGGTAAGAGAACAGATTGTATGATCAAGGACTTTTAAGATTATAAAATATGATTTCTTGCCTTGCAGTCAACTGGAGGTTGTTGTCACATTTAGGACCCTTGAAGCTCACATTAAATTTTATAGATGCTCAGAGGTCAAAAGCACTTTTTAGTTATTTATTGCAGCCCTTTGCACATGGGTCACCAGCACGCAGAAGGTTTTATAGAGGTATCATTAAATATACTGACACAGCTGAATTAAAGTCTCCTCCAGTTAGAAATATATTAATTTTTAACATTGAAAAGGGTACTTTAATTAAAAAATAATATATTGTCTAATTAACTGTATTTGTGAATTTAGTCTCTAAAATCCTAAGCCTAGATGTTAAAAATGTAGTTTGTGTCTAAGCTATAGCAAAGTTATTGATTAAAATCATTCTTGCAGAATAACATGCTTCAGACTGTGATCAACAGCAAATGAAAATCCTTAACAAATCAGGCAAAATAAACATTTATTAAAAAATATACCTGAAATTTCCCCCACCCCCTCCATGTTCCCTTTGCTCTTATAAGTTAATGAAGGAAGAGGAGGAGAAGAGATCACTTAAGCTAAAGGGCAATACTGACAGAGCAACAAATCAGTATTAATTGACCATTTATACTTACTGGAAATGAGAAAACAATATTTACCTACCACAGAGGCAGTTTCTAGAGCAAGCTTCGTGTAGCAGTAATCATTCCAAAGTCTACCTTAGATTTAAATGGAGGTTGTTACATTTGTGAAAGGATATATTTGACACACAGTCCCTGCAGAATTATCCCTGGAACCCTTCTCAGCCCTTTGTCTTTGCTCCCTCTAAGCACCAAGATCTGGAGAGCAGCATTGTGGGCTTGTGTTAATGAATACTTAAAATTCCCATCTGTAATTCCTGGCCCAGTCTTTTTCACCTGTGTTTGTCTCCCAACATGTGAATTGTGAAATTGTTATGAGTAATTTTCATTTTTAAAGTCAGTTTAATGATCCTATTAAAAAAATTATATCAAATACCATTCCTTTTACACCACTGAACACTCTGAAAAAATGCCATTGTTTTAAACTGAAAATAATTGTTAGGTTCCCTGTAGCAGAGGCGTAGCACTGAGATAATTTCAGTCAGTCTGCCACCTTCTGAAACCACATTTCCTTGGTTTGCTCTTCTTGAAACTGAAAAGTTGTGTGGATCATATTGATTCCTAAAGAAGAAGAAAACTTCTGTGAATGAAGTCTACCCCAAATATTGCCTCAGTGGTTCTTGTAAAGGCAGATTAAAAAAAAATCTGTGAGAAAATACTGCAAAATCCATTATTCTGGATTGTAACAGAAGGCTTGCTCAGAAATTTACCTCCTACTACTGTCACCTTTAAAAATCAAAGCAAGTATTTGACCCCTGAATTTAAAACTTCATGGGGAAGAGAATTCCCATTTAGAACAACAGCTATTCTGGCAATAAACCCTTTTATTTCTAGACTCAAACAGCTTTGTTTTGCTAGTATGTTTTAAAGGAAAACACCTCTGAGATCATCTTGATTTGTCTGCAGAAAATCCAGAGGAATTCCAAGATGCAACTGATCAGCACAGTTTTAAGAAAATGCTGCCCAGAGATGAAAGACGATTCAAAAGTGCAGATCTGGATGGAGACTTGGCTGCCACTCGTGAAGAGTTCACTGCTTTCCTGCACCCAGAGGAGTTTGAGCACATGAAAAACATTGTTGTCCTAGTAAGCAAAGCAAAATCAATGCCATTGTTTCCACTTTTATGGGTGAACTTTGAACTTCTCTCACCTTTCCAGGCAGGGTTTAGAAAGAGACACACACATAATAGCTAAGTGGGGAACAGTAAGGGGTGCCTTTCATGGTACTCACTTGGTTTAGAAGTCTCAACATAAGAAAGATTTTTTAAGTGCACTTAGACAGCTCCTAAATGGAATCAAGACACAATCTTGGGGCACAGACTTAAACCAAAATAAAAAGGAGGGTGTGCTGACATGTAGCAGCTGAGTGTTTCATGCAAGCTGGTATCTGCCCCTAACATAAGCAGTTCATTCATACAGGGAATTTTTTAAACATGAAAGGATATTTTTATATTCATTGTGTAAACAACAGTCCCACTGGATTTAGTGGGACTACATTCACTTGTGTACAGGGGCAGGTCAAGGCCTCAGAACATTAAAGTATCAAAGGCACGTAGGTAATCAGAGCTCTTAGGTTTTTTTTTTTATGACTTTCATGCAACATTGTTTTTCAGGAAACCTTAGAAGACATAGACAAAAACGAGGATGGTTTTGTGGATCAAGATGAGTACATTGGTAAGCGTTGTTTCTTATATAACCCCCTGTCCATTTTTTTCATCTTCTCTCAAATTGGCAGCAGCATTAACAACCCAGAGCGAACAGTTCAACTATTTTATACCAACCATCCAACGCAGAAAGTTTAATTTCATTTTAGGTAGATAGCAACAATGACCAGGAAGAATTCTGCATGCTTCACAACTCAAAATTCTCCTCTTGTTCTTATTTAACTCAGTTAAGATTTGTATGAGAACAAAAGAAGAGAATCTGGAATAATATTTTTCATGGCAGGGATATTCTTTGTATATTGCACCATGTTAACTGCTGTTTGAAGGCATTGTTTAGAAATGCAGGAGGATCAGAAAATGAATTAGTCTGTTCCCAAATAAATGGGTTTGGATGGTTCTCAAATATCCAAAACACCTGGGAATCAACCATTGCAAACAGAGAAAGTTCACCTTGTTCCTACTAGGTTTTTTTTCCTAGTTTAATTAGTGAGTAAAGCCCATACTTCTGTACTGATGATACCATTATATTTTGATGAGTTTTAAATCCAGAAAGTAGCACTAAGAAGGCATTAGTGCAAAGTTGGATGAAGCTTTCTGTTTCTAGTGGTGCTATAAAGATCACTTCACATAGAATCAGGAACAATATACACACACCAATTAATGGCAGGGGGTTCTGTTCCTTGTAAATTATATTTAGCCCAGAAAGTGAATGCTATTCATCTATGACTGAAATAACAGAGCAGCATAATTTCCACAGTAATTTCAGTTCATTCAGTGACATTACCTACATATAATTATAAGGTAATTGTCAACATTTGTTACCATGTGAATGCTGGTTTTTCTTGTCTTCTATAGATAGGAACATAGAATGTTCTAGTCACGATCACCCCACATTGGCAAGGATGATAAAAATCAAATTGACAGGACATGTCAGTTGCTTCAAATAAACAATATAATTTGCACTTTAAAAAATGAAAAAAAAGAAAGTGAATGTGTTGTCTGAAGTTTTCTTCCTGAGTTGAGAAAACTATGCTTAAAATATTCCTACTTTCCTTTCTCAGATGTAATTTTTTAAAATTCTGATGAAGTTGGGATTAAGAAGCCAACAGAAAACTAAATCTCTTCTTTGGTAGTTTATAAGGAGCAACAAAAAGAAGTCCAAAAATTTCAGTCTCTAGATGGAGTATTTGTTGGGGAGATTTGTTGAAGCTTATAGAATGATCCCACCCTCCTTTCCCTTCTTTCCTCCCGTTTTGTCTTTTGCAAAATTTGGTTTAGATTTACGCAAGCAGCGGAGCAAAATACCTATAAAAATATTGGTATTGAGCAGAGAGAGTTAAATTCTCACTGTGCATGGGCACAGAGTATTTCAGGGACACTGGGGACAGTGACAATGGAGAGCCTCAGCCCAGTGTACACACTCACACTGCAGGGTCAGGGGGGTTATTCCTGCCTTGGAATTCAGCATTTATGTTTCCCACAGGTACCAGCCAGCCTCTGACCATCACACCATCCATGTGGGTACACTTTTCCTTAGCACATCCTTGGAAACCAAATCCAAAAGGCACTGGAGAGGAGAGGAGTAGTATCACAAAGCAGGCTTTAATTCTAAATAGAGAAGTGGAAGGCTTGAGGAATAAGATGAGTAGGAAAGGATTTGCCACAGTGACCAGAGGAATGACCCACACGCCACTCATGATGTGGAAAGCCCTGTGACATAAAGAACATTTAGAAGTCAGTTGGTTTTAATAATCACTGCTGCTCTCCTGTGTTTATGCAGAAAGCAGCTGCCACTGTGGTGTGGTCCCACCACTGCTCCCAAAATGTAGCACAGGAATGATGTGCAGAGCAGCTGGTGTGTGTAACCTCTGCATCCTGTCACAAACAGTGCTCCCTCCCCAGGTCCCAGTCTGTGACAAGTGCACTGTGCCTGTGGCTCCTCACACAATGCACCATGACTCCTGACTTCTCCAGCTCTTTCCTGGAAGAGTGTCTTCTGCTGGAATGTGCTGCAGCACTGCACAGTTAAAAGAGACCTGATCTCCTAAAGTTGAATGTCTCTCACACAAGACTTGTCTAAAAGCAGTACAAATGCATGCAGGTTCCATTTAGCAATTTTTGTTTGCCTAAATTCCCCCTGTGCCTTTTTTCCTGTAATCACTCTGCGGGCTGGAGTCTGATCTTATCCACAAAGACATTTGCTGGCAGGGACAAGATAAAATGGCTGAGTTCCTTTCTCCCCATGTGACCAAGCCTAGCTCTAAAGCTTAAGACTGCTGTTCAACCGAAGATCCTTAGAGGATTTTGTTCATTCTGAAATTCAGATGATGGCCTTTGAACTTGTTAGCTCTCCTGGTAGCCCCACCAGAAGTGCACAGGTATGATGCAGGGTGCTGTGAGAATGGGCAGAATCACCAGCAGTGAAGAAATAGGCTGAGAGAAGATACAGCTACTCTATCTACACCCCACATTTCTCTTTCTGTACAGAGACACTGTGCAAAGAGTGAAAAGGTCAGTCCCCTCTGAGGAACACTGTGAAAATATCTTTATTTTGTGCTTAATTTGCCAAGTAAATAGGACTCAAGTAAGACCCTTATTTCCTCTCCAGCTGATATGTTTGCAAATGAAGAGGGTGGACCAGAGCCCGACTGGGTGATTACAGAGCGTGAGCAGTTTTCAGATTTTCGTGATCTCAACAAGGATGGAAAGATGGACAAAGATGAGATCCAGCACTGGATCCTCCCCCAGGACTATGACCATGCACTAGCTGAAGCCAGGCACTTAGTCTATGAATCTGATGTAGACAAGGTATGTGGTGCTCCAGTGTTGTTTTTAAAGAAGTTATAGGGTCTTGTGGGGTTTTTTAAAAATACCAGCATGCAAGAATTTATTCCTAATAACTTTTCTTTAGAGGCTAGACTTGCTAGTGGATTAATGTTTCCATGCCAATTTCAGTTGGTAGTGTTAGAATTACAAAGTAGTAAAATACAGTTTATCAGCTCTAGAAGGTCCCTTGGCTTTCATTAGGTGAGATGAGAAACTATCACTATTTTAACACAGCAAAAAAGACTCTTTTTCCTTTAAGAGTGGTCATTACTTTTGTAAGTTATTATAGACTAAAAGAGGAAAATAAAGTTACATTTAGATACACCTTGTACTCAAATGTAGGGGTAGCAAAACCACTCTCAGTTCTATATTCAAGCACATACCTTTCACTTCAACACTGGCTCTGATGAGGGACAGTGTATTCCTGATGGTGGTCTTCAGAAGGGTAATGCAAGCAACATGGGAACCTGAAAGCCAAACTGCTCTGAACACAGAAAGTAAACTGCTGACATAAGTAACCACCTTCCACAAAGTGCACCAGAGGATTTCTGTTTTTACAGTCAGGAAGATGAACCAAACCACAGGGCAAAACTGTGTACCAGGTAATCCAATGTCAGCCTCCTGTTCCTGCTGCTTGGCATTACAAAGAACTTCCAGTTAGCAGTTTGACCTACCTGAAGCCTGTGGGACTTCTGTCTTCCACTGAGGCCCAAATTTCAATCACTGTGATAGCTACAAATGATTGCTGAACCTGCAGTCTGCTGCTGTGAAGAACTGTCTGTTTCCCAGGGCTCTTGCAAGTCTCTGCTGGTGTGTCTTTGACTTAGTTCTGAAAATATTCTTACAGAAGTTTGTTCTTTTTTTTTTTTCCCTTCTACCAGGATCAAAAACTAACGAAAGAGGAAGTTCTAGACAACTGGAATATGTTTGTTGGAAGTCAAGCTACTAATTATGGGGAGGACCTCACAAGAAACCATGATGAGCTATGATACAGTGTGCCAACCAGTGTGCCAACCAGTGTGCCACACATCTTTTCTCCACCTTCCTGAAATCACCGTGTCCATCCCCTCCTGGAGGGAAGATGGTCAAGGGACACTCACAACTGAATGACTTGCATTAATATTATTTTTAACATGCCAGCTTATTACCTCAGAAACCACGTAGAAATAGCTTTTTTACTCCTTTCACACGGTTAAATACAATCTATAGTTACTACAGTTTTATTTTTGAAAAAATTAAGAAGGTAACTTTTCTGAATAGATTAGAGCCTGACATGGGAAAGGCACTTGTAAAAACATTGCAAAGATCTTTAATAGCCAAGTATTTACTTCAAATACCCACTTTTACCATAGTGAAACGCACCTAGGATTAGACCCCTGATGTTTAAGCAGACTTAAGTTATTTAGTTGTCTTTTCTAATAGCATGTAACAGCTTAGAGGTAACCCTTTGAGCCTCCTGCCCAGAGAAGAGTTTGATACCAGCCTTGTCTCCATGCAGTTGCTGTGTGCCAGTTGGGTCAGTGCTGCTGCAGGAGTGTCCAGCAGCCCCCTGGCTCCTGCTTCAATGGCAAATGCACGGGTGGCCTTGTCCCTGACCCTGGCATTCCCAGCCAGGGATGCAGAGTCCAGCCTGGCAGCTGCTCCTTCCACAGCAGGGTAATGGAGGGCTGTTTGTGGGCCCTTGGCCTTGCTGCTTCCTGGGAGGAGTTGTGCCTCATGGAGCATAATTTATCTCCTGCTTTTCACACTTTACCCCAGCCCTACTCCTGTTCACGCAGTGTGAATGGCAGCAGCTCTGTGATGGAGAAGGAATGAGACATATCACCCCTCTGGGCCTTCTGCCTCCTCTGCCACTAAGAGTACAGATTCTTGTGGCTGAACTTCTGGGTTTGTGTGTATATACCTGTAACTCTAAAGACAGCTCTCCTTCCAAAAAAGGGGGAAGCTTTCCACATAGGTGCTTGATTTTTTACTGTATAATGTGAATTGTTACACATATATTTTTATATAACCAACTTCTCTAAGTTTGGTTGTTTTTAACTGTACTGGTTTTAAAAGAAGCACAATAAAACCAATACTTCTTTTCACTGTGAAGGTGCAATAACACTAACACACATTAGCAGAGATATGATGTGAAAACACAAACCAAGCCTCTAAAAGCCAGTAGTTCCCAGAGCACTGGGATGGTCATTTCCAAAAGCATCTGGACATACAACCCCAACTGTTCTTTGTCACCTCATTAAATAAAAAGAAAAGCCAAAAAGAAGTGCATTATGCATAGTAGCTGTAACTAGAATTTGTTCTGTACCCTAGTACTGAGATATCAGGACTCCACAGCAGTGTTCTCTGGGAGGTTCCTGGAAGGTTTGGTGTAAAACATCACACCCTGGTCCCATAAGCATCCAGAGGGGAGCTTTGAGACTCCCAGGCTGTGAGACACTTCAGCAGTTCAACACATTTGTAAAAATCATCAGGAGGCAGTGCAGAACTGTGACCTCTTTGAACAGTGTAATTTTTATAAGGTTATAGAACTGTGGTGCAATATTTTACATCTTGCAGTTGAAGATAATTAAATGTAGATTGCTGACTCTGACAGAAATTACATGTGCTTGCTGGCACCACCACTAAGCTTTTGGGGTGCACGTCTTGTGACATTGCCAGCAATGTCTCTGAAAAATCCCTACCTCTTCCACTAACATACAGTAGGGCAAATGTCATAAAAGTGAGCTGGTTTTGCTTTTACAGTACCCTCAAGGTAAATAAAAGCCTAAATGCAGTGTTATCTGGGAAGCAATAAAATTGTATCTTGGCACGTGTAAATGATTATATATTTTCTTTATGGCTTGGATTTGGAAAGGTTTATTGTACTCAATAATCCTGACAATCTTTATCAAATGAACGTATTTTGCTAACAGATTTTCAGTACTCTCTGTGTACTCAGATTATCTTCTGCTGTTTCAGGAAACAATACCTTAAAAGACCTCAAAAAATGCTTGTTTCCTGCAAGTGAAACTGCAGCTCAGACTGGATACTAAGCCAAGAATTTTCACTGGAGCCCAGGGGAAGGTTGTTTGCTCACTCTTGTTGAAATTCAGTGGGAGTTGGGTGCTGAGACACTAAGCATTGTTGCCCTCAGCTAAACATGACACTTCTGAATGCTCTGTGCACCGTCCCAACAAAAAAACCACATCTGTGCTTTGACAAGCAATCACATTTTCTTCCACATTACTAAATGAATTTGGAACAGAATTAGCAGCACGCAAGAGAAAAATCCTGTTCTCATATTTGTTCTTGATTCCTGTTACTGCTTGGAACACATTGGTATTTTCCAGGGTAAAACTGTACTTACGTGAGTAAGAATGCTGAAATCAGAGGAGCTTTCCACACAAACTGTAACTGAAAATTCAGATCCAGAAAAAGGTTTTCTTTTTTTCCCAAAAGAATGGTACTCAGGTAGCATATATCCAGCTAGGAAAAAGGCAAACATGCCAATTAGAATGAGGTTTAAAATAATCAAATTATTTATCAATAGTGGGCTATGGGGTCATAGTAAGATTAGGAGCTTTTTTAATAAAGCAGAATGTAGCAGCAGCTTTAGAGAACATAAGTATACCTGATGTGATTTCGTATTAAAGGCTCCCCTGTTTCTGCAGTTCTCCATGGTGTTTTCTCTTACCAACATTCAGTAATGGCACAGTACATTCTATGCTCTAAATTTCCCTTTCAAGCTCAATGCACTATAGAAGAGTAACTCCAAAAGAGACTAGAGCTTCTGGGTTTAAATTTAACACTATTTAAGGAAAGCAAACCTTTGCTAGGGGATATAACTGTTAACATTGTGATTTTTCAAGCCTAAGGTTTCTAATGGGGTTTGACTGTTCCAGAGATAACATTTTTTTCCTATGTAACATATTTCAACTCATATTATGAGCAAATGTTACAAAATTTTAGTGTAATGTGAAATACTGAAATGTCAGATAGCATTATTTATCTTCTTAATATGACTAAAACCATTAATTGCTGGGAGCCATACTTCATCCCAGCAACATGAAAATCCATTTTGTGCCTATCTTGTCAGTTATTGCCGATTTTCTTAATCAATTGTGACACAGTGAAACTCTGTTGGGAAGCATGTTTATATATTTCCAGCTGCAGGTTCTGTATGGTAACTTACTACACAGATCCTCCATTAACTCAGTGTTTTCACCATGACTATGCCACAATACATCAAAGGTGCATTTTTCTTACTTAGATATCTGGAATAGCCATTATTATTGCCCATGTAGTTTTAATTATTGGAATTTATGAAATGGCTAAGTGGCTAATGTTCATTGTCTTCTAATTCCATTTAATGATTCACTCAGGTTGAATCTGTCTCCCTTTCCAATGAAAGGGACTGTACAGAGCTCCCTAGAGAAAGGAGATCACAGCCCATCCTGCTCCCATTACAGGAGTACCTTACAATAGTTGCAGAATGTTTTATTATTTGCTGTGCAGAAGCTGATCTTGATCCCAGTGAAGTTGTCATGAACTCCTAGTTCTAGGGAATATAAGAACTACTCTAAGGCCTTGGCCACCCAAAGGCAAGCAGAACGATGGGGTGGTGAGACTGGAGGTCAAAAATAACCCTACAACCATCAGATCCTGATCTCCTTACTACCACTGACCACCAGCATTTAGGAGCTAGACTGGTTCATACTCCTGTGAGATAGGGTGGAAGTCTAGCTCGTGGAAGGCAGTGTGTAAAGTCTTAGTGATCTGCTCAGGGAGCCTGAAGCATTTTATTGAGTCATGGTAGCATCACCCTTAGCAAATGAAGTGAGTTTTACAGAGTGACAGAAGGATCTACAAAAAAAAAAAAAAAAAGATAAAGATTTCATAGCTAAAAATTTTGCAAAACCTGACTTGGCCTATAGCCAAACACTTGGGAGCATCCACCACTTCTCTTTTCATGGCTCCAGTTTAGTTGTGCTGTGTTCCATTCAGAGTGTCCAGCAAGCAGCATATTGCCCATTTCCACTAATCTCAAAGGGAGAATTGAGGATTATTTCCCACTGAAGTTTCAGGCACCAGGAAGGCTGATGTCCCTGAGACTCAAGTGCTGTGTAGATTATCCCAGGCATGGAGAATTTCAAAGCAACCTCGGAAGAAGTTACCAGCTTTCTCCTAGTGTGGAACATTGAACAAGGGGCACACACCTGCACGTGACACAACAGCCAATTTCACACCTGCATTCTGCCTCTCCACAGGATAAAGGAAAAAACAGCATTTCTTCACTCTGGCAGTGACAAGGATACAAGGATCCTGGGTGTGCATTACTGTTTCTATTGATAAGTAAGGGACAGCCATCCTCAGCAGAGGTATTGGCTCTGAGGGCAGCAGAGCTCAGTTTCATATACTGCACATTAGCTGTTTTCCCTGTGGAAGAATTTATTTCTTAATCATAAAGGGTCAAGATTTGGTCTAGCTGGCTAAGTTCTGAAGCTTTAGTATTTATAAATGTTTCTTAGTCGGCCTCATTTGTAATGTGGGTCACATTTGGGGTCTGAAAGTAGCACATGCCTGAAATTCCAGAACAGCTGTCTTGAACAAGTCATGGCAGGATCCTGAATCTGAGTGCTAATTAGAATGAGTACTATTAGAATCTGAGTACTAATTAAGGGAGACACATACATGAGAAATGATAACATCCCATCATATCAACAAGAATTTAGATATGCCTTGAGATGTGTAGGAAATATTTTCTTTATATGGGAATAGCCTGACAGCTTTTAAAAAGGACCAAAGAGAGCCCTGATGTTAAAACATTAGCATAGCTTTTGAAAATGTACCTTGAAGTAATTACTGAACTCCCAGGAGCCTGATGTTCTCAGGGCTTCTCAGGACAAACCTCCTATTTGGATAAAAGTCAGAGAATTTGATGTTTCAGGAAGAAATAGAAGTGGGGATGAGCTTTGGTCATTGGATCAGCTGTAAGTTAACACAGACATACAGAACACAGTACTGACAAGATGGACAGGTCAGAGACATCCCCCCAAATTACTCCTAATGCCCCCTCCAGCTTTAAATTTAAATATGGTTTTCACTGCATCACACAGCTTGCTGGGACACAAAAGGAAGGAATGCTACTTGAGAACCCATCAAATGACAAGTGCAACAGATTTCACATGGCTAAAACTTCCTGAAATCTTTACAGGGTAACACGTAGGAGAGACATTTTAATACCATAGGGAGCATCTTTTTTAAAGAGTGAATTCACAAGGAAATTCCATGGGCAGCAGGAATGAAGCAAAAAGTTCTGGAGAGGTATCCTAGACGTATCCTTTTCTTCATTCCTGCTCTCAGTTTAACAGATTTTGTATCAATTTTTTGCCTTTTTTTCTTTGTCCTTAGGTTTTACATTCAGTTAATAGTACAGGTGTAACATTTCTAGGAACCCCCAGACCTCCCTAAATCGCTGATAACTGACAACTTTTAATTGTTTTCTGCCAAAGAAATGAAGTTTTCCCAGCTATTACATCTGTTCCAAACTGGATACAGCAAACTATAGTTAAACAATCAATTAAAAACACTCCACAAATGCAAGGGACTAAAAAAAGTGATTCCAGAATTCCCATATATACTTTTAAATATATCTAACCTGAAACAGACTTATTTAGGGTTGTACTGAGTTGGACTATTTAGTTTACTACAAAATAATTTAAAATTTAGCTCTATGCCAGAAAAGTATATATATACTTGCAGGCTAGAGAGTACTGTTTTCATGGAGACATTAAATGCAGTAATTTACATTTGAGTTTAAGTCAAACTGCCAAATGTTTCCTGCATGGGTCTTTCTATAGGGTAAGCTGCATGACCTATTCTTGAGCTAACATTCAAACCCATGGCTCTGTGCCAAGGCTGCCAACTCACCTTCTTAATAAAAATGTCTATTTTAGATCAGCTCTACACGTGCTGCGTGTTCTGAGCATGGAGTTTGGAAATTTTCAATCATCACAAACCTGTTATGAAATTATTTCAGTGTGAAAGGACCTTTGCAAAGCCTCGTTATCCCCTTGCAGTAGGTGTACAGGACAATTCTGTAAACATCTGAACAGATAATTTATTTTTCCTCTTTTTGCAGGAAATCCATTTTCTGCACTTGTTACCCCCAAAGCTGGTAAAAAGTAAACTTGCATCCAAGATGTTAAAATAGGTGCTCTGGGATAAGGAGCTTGGGGATAAAGTAGGTTTTCCCCTGAATCAGACTGTGTTCATGGTCCAGCTTTGCAGAGACTTTTCTAAGCATGTAACTGTGATGCAAATAAACGTTAGTTTAATAGTGGGAACCTGTGTCCAAAATGCAGTCAACAGGGACAAGTAGGGCCCTTCCACTGTGGCTTTAGAAGGTCTAATTATGGGTGCATAAAGCAGCCAGTGCAAACATCCCCTCTTTATATTCCTGCATCCCTCATAATGCTCACAAACACAGCTGAAATGGAACAGGCAAGATGAAGAGCAATGAGAAACGACATGAAATACTGCCTTTAAAATCTACTTTATTCAACTGGAAACAAAACATTTTAAAAGGTGATAATGCTCTAAAAGCTATTTAACTCACCAGCCAAATCAAACTGACCAAAATCTAATTTATTCCTTGTCTTGTTTAGCAGATGCTTAAAAGATCAATATAGTTGTCTCTGTAGATCGACATGAAATATTAACCAGCCTGAGTGTTCTGAAGCTTTTTACAACATATTCAGCCTCATTAAACATTTAGCAGCCTTGAAATATAAATATAAAATAACTATCAGCTTCCTATCCTTCAGACACAGAACAAAGGTGACTCAAATGTGGGAAGCATGAGGAAAATATATTAAATGAACTGGGAATTCACAGAGAAGTTAACTTAGGAAAGCTGTCAGTATAAATTGGCTCAATCAGATACACTTTACCATAAGGAAGAAAAATATTATAAGATCAGGACAATATCTGCTATGGAACAGAAGAGTAGAGTGGCATTTATGGCATGACACATTAATAGAAATAAATCTCTGACCACAGCTACACTAATCTGGGGCCCAGGTTTTGTTTATACTCCAGTTCCTTCCACCCCTCCCCAGGTTCAGTGAGAAAGGAGCCCCCTCTTTTCCCTGCTTTTCACTACTACTGGTATGTTCAAAATATCTGGGCAATACAGCAGAAAGGAGTTTCAGGTTCACTAAAGGGAAATGTCAGCTTTGCAAATCACTGAAAGTGACCAGACATAAACTGTCAAAATAAGTCAGTGAGACAGCGTGGGTATTGTCAGCACAGAGCTCAGGCTGTGCTAAACCCAGCTGTGCCTAAAGGTTACAGGCAGCACAGCAGCTCAGTCCTGCCAGGGTGGACAGACACACTAACTTAGCTAAAAATGCTGTTTAATTTTAATAGATGCAATTAAAATGGGCAATATGCAATATATGCTTATATATACAATATATGCAACATGCAATTAAAATATGCAATATATGTTTATCTATGCAATATGCAATATATGCAACAGGACATAAACTGTCAAAATAAGTCAGTGAGACAGTGTGGTCAGCCCAGAGCTCAGGCTTGCAACCCCAGCTGTGCCTAAAGGTTACAGGCAACACAGCAGCACAGTCCTGCCAGGATGTACACACTAACTTAGCTAAAATGCTGTTTAATTTTAATAGATGCAATTAAAATGGGCAATGTGCAATATATGCTTATATATGCAATATATGCATTTAAAATATGCAATTAAAATATGCAATATATGTTTAATACCTGTTTCTCCCATTTATCTGCTTGCTTTGATATTACCCTTCCTTGCTTTAATATTAGAATAAAATCCGACCTTTCACCGCTCCTGTTCTGCCAGGGTTTACAGAGAAGCTTTGGGTGCTGCTTTTTTACTTCTACTTCTGGTCCAGCATTGGTGTCAGAGCAGACATGCCAGTGCTGCAATTCCTAGCAACCACCTTCCCTCAGTATGGCAAGAAGTGAAACTGCAGGGATTCATTCCCCTGCAGAGAGACAAGATTTTGTGGAGAGTATGTGGAGCTGTTAAGTTCAAATTCTCTCCTACAACATGAAGGTAGGAATGCCATCAATTTGTCAATGCAAAAACCATGAGGAGCTGAGAATGAAACCAAGAAACTGATTTGGTACACTTAGAGCCAAAAACCCCAAAAAATTAACATAGGTATTTTGGAATTTTTGCAGCATAAGCAAGATAGCAGTGGGCTCACAGAAAGAATAAGTGTATCAGACACATTAAGAAGTGATATCAAATAGCATTTGACATCAGGCTATTTTTGCTGCATTCTCAGAATAGAACTGGAAAGATACTTTTTCATTCCACTGCATTACACCATATTTTTATACTTTCTCTACCTGCATTCCATGCTGTTAACGAGCATGGGTTTGAACAGCATCAAATCAAATGTTTTACACTCACTTGCATACTGAAATTTCACATGTGCTTTGTAGACAGGGTTACACTGTCTCCAAACATGTACTTTACAACGAAATTAAAAATTATGTGTAGTGGAAAAAGGTTACACACACTGTGAGCAAATTCTTAAGTCAAGGGGACAACATCATTGCCAGCTGGGACAGGCTTGTGGAGGCAAGCAAAGGCTCAGATCTCCTGTACCTTCTGCACCATCCCTCTCTGCTTCTAGTAAAACCCAGAACAATCCCAGATAACCTTTCTTCTTGTTGTTTGTGGGTTTTGTGGGTTTGGGGTGTTGTTGTTGTTGTTTTGTTTGGTTTGTGGTTTTGGTTTTTGGATTTTTGGGTTTTTTGTTTTGTTTTGGGGTTGTTTGTTTTTGTGCTTAGTTTTGGGGTTTTTTTGGGGGGGAGCAGGGGGTTTGCTGCCTGGAGACTCAGAGCTCAGCAGTGGCACAAGGAGTCACTCCCATTTCTCACAGCCACGGTGGCAGAGCCACGATGCAGCTGTGACAAGGCACAGGGATGAGGAATGTACAAAACTCTCACAGCAACTTAAGAAGCAGCTTGGAGCCTTGCTTGCTTCTTTAATCTGAGTGCTTTGCCTAAATTTCAGGTCCTGCAGGTTGTTTGGGAGGAAAGATAACATGGCAGTTGTGTCAAGCATTTCTTTGGTACCCTGGTACAACACCGAGGAATGCAGCAAGGCAGCTCTTCTGCTGAGATTGTCACAGCTCTTTTTCCCAAAAATCCTCTTTTCTCAAGGGTGTTCTCACTCATGTGTCATCTTCGTGTCTCCCTGAGCTGCTGGTATGTAGGAAACAAAACCCACAGTTAGAAGGTCACCTAAGTGTTATGAAATTGGCATTAAGGCTTAGGGTAGAACAGGCAGGCACAAAGATGGACAGACAGCAATAGTACCGTGAGGGGAGAGGAATTCTCCCTGTCCCCTGCTCTCCAATCAAGCCTGGAAACCAAGAACAGATGGAATCTGCTCGGCTTTTGGTGCTTTGCTCCCCTCAAAAATCTGAGTAACATTAAACCCAAAATGAATGCCAAATTTACTGTAAAATTTGCTCAGTCAAGGTCTACCTGCTTTCATCAAGCTGCACTTGCACTTCTCTTAAACATCCATCCAAACCCAGAGCCTGGAATGCCATCTTTGAAGCCCTGCAGGTTCTTTTCATACAAGACCCCACAGCTGAGCCTTTTAGCCAGGCAGTCCCTCATCATTTATACCTTTATTACTACAATGCTTTTTTCCCCCCTGAATGCACAGCTCCCAGCACCACTGCAAAGCAGAGCAACAATTCACTCCCTCCACTCCATCCAATTCCACAGGACTCATCTTCACTTCCAAAAATCCTCACAGCCCCCGAGATGGCTGATCTCTCACCCACTGCTGAAAGTTTTATTTCTCTTGCTCACCTAAGTTATTTTTTAAAGGCCAAATAGAAGCCACAAAACGTGAATATGCTCCCATGCTGCTCCTCATATTGCAGAGGGTTTTCTGAATGTCTAGTTAGCTCCCAATGCTCTCCCCAGCCACAGCTTTGAGGGATGTAACCGCCCAGCAGCACATTAATTATGTTTCCTCTATCAGCAAGACTAAACAGAGAGCAAGAAATGAAGACCTAATAGAGCAATAGACTTTGCAGAGAGAGAAAACACCCTCAGGCTGCCAGCAGTCCCATCCAGGGTGCTGAACTCAGGCTGTGCATTCCCCCCTCAGCCTCCACCCCTGTGCTTCCCTGCTTCTTGTGCTGTAATTTCCTCAGCCATCTCTTCTGGTTCAGCACTGCTGCAGTGGTTAGGGCAGGGAAATTATGCCTCATGACTGGGATTCCTAAGAATTACAGTAATACCAGTAATAAAACAACCACAGTTTTGTCTTTATTTGACTACAATTCATACCTCAAGAGCACCAAACCATGAAGGAATAGCATACAAGGGAGAGAGAAAATAATCACACAGATCAGAATGGCACACCACAAATGCATCAACCCTCAGCTCATATTAATTGTATGGTTCTAAAAATGATATTTTCTCTCTGTCTTTCAAGGTACCTACGCTCGTTTACATCCACAGGTACTCTTTAAAATAAATATCAAATAAATTTGTCTGCAAATAGTCCTCCTAGGGAAAAAAAAAACCTAACACTGCATGAAACATCTCTGCACAGTTGTTTTTTTTTTTTGCTGCTGTAGAGGACATGTAATGCATGTCTGTGCAGCAGCACATGAAATATGAGAAGCAAATTATTCAGCTGTTTGGTTTAAAACTGTACAAAAATGTTAACAAATATGCAAATTTCTTTCACTGAAAATTATACATATATATATATAATATATATACATATAATTATATTATTATTTGAACAGCTCTGGCTCTCCACTGTCTCTAGAAAAACTGAAAACCTGTTTAAGATCCAGACAAACCCCGGCACACTCATACTTGTGGGCAGGTAGAAAGCCAACAAAGCATTCCAGCAGGAATGTGTGCTGGTTTTGACTGGGATGGAGTGATTTTTTGATCCATAACAGCTGGCGTAGGGCTGTGCTTTGGATTTGTGCTGGGGTCAGTGTTGATAAGTCAGGGGTGGTTTTGTTATTGCTGAGCAGCACTCACACAGAGCCAAGGCCTTTCCTGCCTCCCACCCCAGCCCAGCAGAGAGGGACTAGAAGAGGACCCAGCTGAGCCCAGCCAGCCCCAGGGGTGTCCCAGACCCTCTGGCTCATGCTCAGTGTATGGAGCTGGGGGAAAGAGGAGGAAAAGGGAATTTTTGGAGTGGGATGTTTGTCCCACCAAGTCCCTGCTCCCCTGGGCATGGCTGAGCTCCATCAGGAAGGGGGGATGAATTCCTTGCTTTGCTTGCGTGGATCGCTTTGGCTTTCCCTACTGAGCTGTCTTTATCTCAATCCAGGAATTTTCTCACTTTTACCCTTCCAAGTCTCTCCCCCATCCCGGGGTGGGAGTGAGTTTTTGGGGCTCAGCTGCTGACAGAACAAGTGAGCTCTTTCAGAGCACCCCAACAGAAACCCATGACCTACTCATAAGCCTTTGAATCTCTACTTGCCACAGGTCATTGGAAAAACGAGATTCTGCAGCAGATCTTTTAATAGAATTAATTTTTTCCTTTAGGAGTTAAATGACTCTATATAAATGATTTATATAACTGAGTACAAGCACACACAGAACATGGATGAACTACCAGCAGCAAAGTCACTTGATCATTTATTTTCCTCAAATGTCTGATTACACTTCAGTAAGTTTGTTTTCAAATTATATTGTGCTAGATTTGCAAACAGGTTGGATAAAAACTAATTAGAACTAACCATCACTGAGAAATGTTAATGTGGAATGGAAGGCATTTAAAGAACAGTAACAGAGTTTAAAATATAAGTTCATTCCAGTAAATCAGTGTCAAAATGACAAGAGAAGCCAGCACAGCTCAAGACAGATCTATGGAACAATATGTAAGACAAACAAAACTGCTTTTGAACCCATCCATAGAATATCAGAAGTGAAAGATTTGAGCAACTATTAAAAGAAAAAGGCTGAACCAAATGAAACAAAACCAAAAGTGAATCAGACAGTCAAAATCTCTCAGTGTGAGGTTTTTTCCTGGTTTGGGTTTTTTTTTTTTTTAATTGGTCAAACCCAAAGATTTAAGAATTCACTTTCTAGAATGAGAGTGAAAAGCATCAAACTAAAATCCAATGACTATTTGGAATATTTAAAGAATTAATTTGCCTTAATTTAACTGTTCTAAGATAGAACTCCTACCTGAATACTGCTTTGCAGCAGGGTACTGGGGCAGTGTGACTTTCTCAGTCCTGTCTGGCTCCTCATCCTGTCATTACAATCAAAACTGCAAAGGTGGAGTGTTTCCTGGTGACTGATCTTAGGTAAAAAACCTATGATAGAGTTGGGCTTTGCTTGCTTTTTCTAAATCAAAATAAACTGCTAGGAGAAACAATTTAAAATTGTTAAAACTCATACTGGGTGATCTTCCTTAATCTTTCCCACAAGGCTACCCACGTCTCTGACTTTACACTTAAACCAGAGCTACAACCTGAAAGCTTCACTGGCACTTCAGTCTGAGTTTTCTAGCTCTGGTTAGACAATTAAGGGTGCAAGGACCATGTGGGCATATCCTGATATAAAAAGCCAAAAGCACTCTCTGTTTGATCCACTGTTAATGGCATCAATGCCAAGTTTTCCCCTGTACAATGCAGTTTCCCTACCACCTCAGTGGCAGCCCATGCAAGGGAGCAAGGCAGCGACTCACAGCCCTTTCTTCTCTTGCCAAAGGATGCACAGCTACTCACAGCTGAGCCCAGACACCAGATATCCAAGAGAGAAATAAAAGTGGGAACAGAAAGTGAGAGAAGTCTTCACAGACACTTCAGGAGTTCATGTAGTTCAAGAGAGATCCCTGAAGGCAGGAGACCATCATAATGCCATTAGTTAAGGAAAAGGCTGGGGAGACTGAAAACGTGTGTAGGGAAAGCTTAAAAATCATTTTAGAGAGCCGGGCGAGGGAAACACTTTAAACAAGCACACTGGTGGTTCAATTAAGGGTTTCAGAGATGCCTGTAGGAGGAAATCTCAGAGGATATGACTGCTAGGATAGACAAAGGGACGCAGTGGGAACCTGATGTGGAGATGTTCAGAACCATTTCCCCAAGTTTCATATCGGAAGCTAAATGCATTAAAAAATTTAGAGCAGCAAATGTATTCCAGAAATGTGGACAAAGTGCACTCAATAAGCTATTCAATCATAAATCAGCACAAACAGAGGGGCTGCTATAATTCTACAAACAGGAGAGCAATGAAAATCAAAGCAAAGTAAGCATTGATTAATAAGGTAGGCAGACGTGAGAACAGATAATTTGCCTTTTATTAAATAATTTGGACATTTGTTAAAGAGAATATGCAAGTCCTTTTAGGAAGAACTCTGCTGGTTGATCTATCAAAGAATGCTCAATGAAGACACAAAGGCAGAGAAAAAAGTCATAATGAAATCTACTTTAAATCATTAACCAAGAGTTGACCAAGTACTTTGCAAAACAAAGAATACAACTCAGTGTAAATAATACGATGCAATTAGTACAATTTTACATTAAAATAATTTCTTTTTAAAACAATGGCAGAGTTTTCTTTTTTGGGCGTGGTGCTGGTGGAGAAGTGGTGTTGGAATTTAACACTAAACCAGAGACACATTTAAAAGGATGAGTAAACTTTATAATTTATCCCTTTCTCTTCCAAAACCAGGTTACATTTCCCCTAGAAGCACAAACTGTACACAGGTATTTTCCATCCACTGGTTAGTGTGCATTTTACAGCCCCAGTGTGAGCCCTACACTTAAGTGCTGACTTATTCAGCAGAGAAATCTAAGAGCTTCCTTCTCCTGCTCCACAGACTCCCATTCTCCATGGTCACAGCTGCATGGCCTCCATTTAAAAGTAGGTCTGCATTTGCTGTTGCCTTGTTCGTAGGAAATGGGAGGTTTTCACTGGAACTACAAGCTCCAGCTTCATGCTTTTAGCTTGGAGGCATCCAGTTAGATTCCCCACGGGTTGGACAAATATCAGAGGTCACACAAAGAGAGAATATGTGACCCTGTAAGAGCATAAAAACTGAGGAGGAGAGAAGAAGAATCAGCATCAGCTTCTACCTTCCACCAGCAACAGTAAATCAAAACGAGCTATTCAATGGGGTTTAAAAACACTGATGCAGAAACTAACTTCACCCTGTGTCCAGCAAGCTGAAATAGATACTTAAAGTTGTACTGCTCAGTTTTCTCAAAACAGTAAAAATCGAATAGCCTTTCCCCAAAGACTGGTCTAAAAAACTCAAGAAGATCAGCAGAGTTTGGTTGTTTTGCACAAAACAGTCCTCACAGCTTTCCTCCTCTGCCTCTTCACTTCAGAGCCACATTCCTAAATCAGCCCCTCAGCCTGCCTGGTGGGAAGGATGAGGAGCAGCAGAGGATGCTGCTCTGCATATTCCCCTGGCTGGGATGGTTCTCCAGCACTCTCCTCAGTCCTTGGCAGTGATGGCAGCCTGCAAAATAATGCCCTCAACAGCTTTGTAGGCCACTTGCTGTTATAATCTGTATAATAAGTATTAGTTTTGCTTTTCATATGGAAAGTTAATCCCCTAATAACATTTCAAATTACTGAACGGTGTTTGGAAAAAATCATACCTACTATTCAGAAACCTGTGCTGCAATCAGCTACACGAGATATACAGCATTCTGTAATTAGTGCACACCTTTCAGACTTGGCTAATTATCTCTTGTGAATTAAAAATGGTCCCCCTTCCCCCACCACTACACTTGAGAGGGAAGAGAAAAAGGAAGAAGAGATAAGGACTATACTTCTAAGTTAGCTGAAAATTCAGTAAGATAATGTCCCTGATGTGGTTATTTCCAGGTGAGTGTCAGGTTATTCAACCTAGGTGAATTTAATGACTCTGGACAGGTCGTGCGATGAATTTTCCTTTAAATCACTTATAATTGCAAACATAAAAATTAGAAAGCAGTCTGAAGAGAGAGATAACACAATATAAATGATGGAAAGCAGTCATCTACAGATAGTGGTGCTGCTGTTTTAATTGAGAAGCTGCTGAGGGGACAGCACTAGGATGAGAAGCCCAGGTTCTCTAACATGGCAGAGCTTTAAATGACTATACATGATTAACAAACATGTTTTTAATAACCTGACATAAAAACTTCAGAGTTTCTCCTCTCTAATACAACATTCTTCTACAGGTCTCAGAAAGTGAGGATAGCCAAGTCCAGCCTGGTCTTTCTCCCCAGTATCCATTAGCAGCTGGATGTTACTGCTGTGCTGAGCCATGGATTAGGATTAGCTTTGCTTTAGATTCCCAAATCAGCATTTTGAACGATGCAGAGCATTTCAGCTTCCAAATTCCCTGGGTAGAGCCCATCTTTTTTTATACCTCTGAGTGCTGCTCAGACCAACACCACCATGCCCTAGTCACAACCAACCTGGATCGGTGGGAGATTTGTTCCCTAGCTTGACAGCAGCACCCAAGTCCCCAGTTCAGTGGTGGAGAGAGGGAGCCCAGCACCTCTGCCTGCCCTTGCCACGCTTTGGAGCAGAAAGGCCTGTCTCATCTGTAGGTGTTTGTGAAAACAAAAGGGCTGGCACAACACCCCCAGCCCTGCCCTGCAGCTCCACAGTGCTCTGGGAGCCAGCACTGCACAACCCCTGAGAGACAAGAGGCAAAGGACAAGGGGCTCCAGACCTTGCCCTTTAACACCACATAAATGATGGAAAGCAGTCATTCACAGATAGTGGTGCTGCTGTTCTAATCTGCTGAGCCTCATGGGACAGCACTAGGATGAGAAACTCAGAAAAAAAAACCAACCAAAAACCAGCAAAAGGACAAGGGGCTCCAGACCAGTCACTGCTATTCCTTAAAATAACAAAATACAACTGTTCTCCTCTCACTGGAAACGGGAACGTGATGGGGTCTCTTCTCCTCCCCTTACCTGCCAAGGGCCTGAAGCAAAGGGCTGTACCTGCAGCAAGAAGAATGTTCCCAAATCCTCGGAGCTGGTCTGTTTCATCACCTTCCAGCAGGGAACCCAGTCTTCTTCATGTGTGTCATCCAATGAAGCAATCCTGCCCTTTTAAAAATAACTCTGCTTTAATTTACCACCTCCTTTAGGGTTTTTGACAGCTTTTGATCCCTTTTATTTTAGACCCAATCTTTTTGGGAGTGTTAGCTGCATCGAAAAGGAAACGTTGAAAACCACATTACAGATTTTCAGAATTAGATATGACTTGAATTTCAGTCAAGGAGCCAAACTCCTCTGCTTTGTCCTGTAAAAGTTTGGAGCCAAGATTAAACCCAGGCTTTTCCTGGTCATAATTTAGATAAGACTGAACATTTCAAACATTATCCATTTTTATCAGATTTTGGCTCCAGATGAAAGAAACCTTGCAGGTACAATCATACAGCCAAATGACTAACTGCCACCCTTTGTGCCTGTTAATTATTTCTGGCCACAGTATTCAGTGCATAATGGAGCATGGACACAATATGATGGCTTTTCTTTTTCCTTTTTTTCCTCCTCCTCCCCCTTATTTTTACCCCTACCTTCTCTTTTTTTTTTTTTTTTCTTTTTATTTGGCTTCTAGATCAACATTTTGAGAAGTCAACCCTTGCTTTGTTGAAAGTAAAGGGATAGTCAGCCTGAAGAATCATGGGTTGTTTTTATAGGTATTCAGCATTTGCTGCTCCAAATGACTTTTAGTTAGAAATGGGAGAGCAACCATAATTATGAAATCAAGCCCAAACTGCTTCAAAATTAATCACTTCAAAAATCCAGAAACCATTTAACAAATATAGACATGATGTTGGGGGCAGGAAGG
>JAYDZK010000268.1:2036893-2051725 GCA_034509185.1 Euphonia xanthogaster
ATGTTGGGGGCAGGAAGGGTGAGGGAAGGAGCTTCATCCTTGGGAGAAAAATCCCACAAACTCCTTGTCCCAAGCCATTATATTTTATTTTATTTTTAACTTCTTCCTACTCACCATGGGACAGAGGTATTGAAATCTTTCTATGGTATCACATTAATATAAAATCATTCTGCTTTTTTTCTCTTGTGATAGTGAAGTGTAGTCACGTTAGCACATTTCATTGTAAGTTAGTAAAAAGGACCGCTAATATGACCTGATACTAATCCACCATGACAGAAAATTCCTAATACGATAAAACTTTCATATCATATTAGTAGAAAAAAGTCAGTTCCTGCCTGTTCCAGGTCACTTTCAATGTTGCCTTTGAGCATAAAGTAATGACAAGCATTTGTCTATACAAAAAGGGTCTCTAGCACTGTTCAATGGCAAAATAAAATTATATTCCAATGTGCCTTTATTTTATCTTTTTTTTTGCTCTGTGTGATTTAGCCCATTGCAGGAGAGCCCTCAATACATCATCTGAATTCACCTTCATTTCCAGACTTTCATTTTGAGACGCCCGGAGTGCCTTCTTTACTGAAGAACAATCTCTCTTTAAATGGTTGTTCCTGTATATTGAAATTCTAACAGCTGCAAAGATAAATTATCAGTCCAGTTTGGCTCCTCGACACAATTTCATGACCAGCTTTGGCAGGAAACAGTCACCCATGGGCAGCCTGGTCAGGGAGCCCCTCAAAGCCAGGTAGACAATTTTATTTTTTTTTTTCCCCTGCAAGAACTGGAGGTGTAGATGAAGCAGAGCCAAGCCACAGCTGGCTCCAGAGCAGCTTTCCATGGGGCAGCTCCTGGAGGCTTTGTGGGCCAACCTCCATCCCAGTTACACCAGGTTTGGAAAGTTACAAACCAGTTACACTGGTTTGAAAGCTGCCATCAGTTCTTCAACTTGTCTTTTGTAGTTACAAAAGCTTAAACTCTGATCCCCCGTGTTCATCAGCTCTGGGTTACTTGTTTGGACCAGGATTTAATGAACAATGATCCTTTCTGCAATACCAAAGTTGCAAATCTAATCTAAAATGTCTAAATAAGATGATAGGTACCACCTAAATAAGAAACCACATGTAAATAAAGATGTGCTTCCCAGGACTTGGGCATTTCCCAGAAACTGATACAGGACCTGAAAGAAGCACCATCAACTTACTACAAAGCTTTGCAAAACCTCTGGTTGAGCTGAGTCTAAATCACAACTAAATCCATTTCCTTTGTCCCTGGTCCCGTGAGCGGCACCAGGTCATTCTGTCACCTGAGGTAAATTCAGGAAGAGGTCAATTGAAATCCAGATCTCCATGGCAATTCCCAATAAAGTGAGGTCTGGTTTTCTTGCTGTAGTCACTTTTCAACTGAAGAGCTGCAAATGCTGATCTTCCTTGCACAGGTTTCACAATTCACAAGTTAAGGCTAGTGTTACAGGGAATTAAATTTTTCAACACAAAGGTTCAATTTAATCTACTGGAACACATCCAAGGGACAACAATAAGACAATCTAACTTGTTTTACTTTTCCTCCAGAAAATGAGAGGAACAAAGAGTTTAAATTAAACTGCAGTGGAACAGTACTGAACAGATCACACAATGGATCATCTCAGGGTACAGAACATCTCCCACGTCAGACAGTCTAATACTTACTTCACTTTGTTCTTCAGCTCTGGTTACTGGATACAATTCCGCGCTGAAGATGCTAAAAAAGCCCCAAAACCTTTGAGTAACTTCATGCTCAACCTTAGAAGGAAACAGAGTAGAAAACTGTGGTTCTGGTGGGGAATGGCCAGGTTACTATAAGCAAAAAAAATAAAAAATAAGAGTACTTTTCAGTTATATTGTTGCCTGTGAAACATTACAAGTGCAAAATGTAATTACCTTAATGCTATTTTTGATATCATATCAGCAAATTACACTGAGTCCCTACTGTGACACTTATATCAGGGTAAGAATTATCCTGTTGTGAGTGTCGATCCCAGGGGAAAATGAGGCAGCACAAATGGCTGTGATTCTTCTGCAATTAGCTGCTCCAAGGCTGCAGATACTCTTATTTAAAAGATACTCATGGAATGTTTAACCTGCAAACATCTTGAACATTTACCTCCTATTTGTTTTTTCAGTAATTAAGCCTCCAGGGGATCATCCTATGTAACAAGCATTCCTTCCTTATTTTGCCACCCATTTTTCTTTTTAATCACGAGAAAATCCCTTTCTGCTATTAAGATCCACACCATGAAATTTGGAATTGTTTGTAATAACTATGTCTTTCCATTAGTACTAATACCCTAATGCCACAGGAGAACCATGTAATGTGCTGAAGGATTACAGAACTTCATGGCGAGCAAAACGAAATTACAAGTTTCAGTCGCCTTTGGGAGTCAGTTTTTCAGTTTTCAGAGTTCTGTAAGAGTTATTGAGGGAATAAAGAAATATTGATCATTGCCACTCATTTCAGATCTTAAGCCTTTGCTCTGGAGCAAGAGGCTGAAAAAGCCAAAAAGCCTGAAAAAGCCAAAATACAGAGCAGTGCCTTAGGCAAAGGCTACCTCAGCATGTTCTGCAGTGGGCAACAGAAGTGCACCCAGCTCTTCAGGAAAACTTGACACACACAGCAAGAGGAAAGGGACAGGGTGGTAGAGAAATGGTACCATTTCAGCATCAAACTATTCAATAATCTCTATAGCCTTACAGAAAATAAGTTATCAAAATTCTGGATTAACATGAACCCTGATTTTATTGGTATTGGGTTTTTCTCAATACCAAGGCCACCATGTAAACAGGTTGTTCTGTTAGTCAGCACAGGCAAAAGCCAGCCAGTCCAGTGACAGAAAGTAAAAACATAATAAAAATACACTTTATAATCAAAACTATTTTCAACTCCAGGCACAAAAAAAAATCGTGCTGAGAACAATCCTCAAAAGAATTCAAAAATCTTTCTTAAAGGCATGGGCAATAACTTTTTCTAACGTTAATTTATAGTACTAATGGAAAATACAGCTTCATAAAAACTTATAATTAAGTGCTTATAAAATGTAAAAATTAGGTGCTTATAAAATGTAAAGCTTCTCTTGCTGCTTGGTATTGCCTTTCTATGTATCATCTCATTATCTTCTATTACAATCTTCTGATATAGAATCTCTTTCCCCTTGTAAAAAAAAAAAAAAATCAGGTTCATGACTTACAAAACATCAGTTCAACATCTCCAAAATTCTGATTTAAGACAATTCTGCTAAACGCCATCATTTGAAATTAAACAAAATTACAACTGTTACAACACTTTTATTATTTTAATGTGGACTGAAGAAAGCAAAGTATGTGCTTTGGGAAATTTGGAAATTATTGATTACTTAAATGCTTTCCATGCCCCATGCAAGGCTCACAATATTACCATATACATGCCAAGTTATTCTACCCTTTTTTAACATTATTTCCTTTCTTCACTTACAGCTGCCACACAATTAGACTTTTTTCCTGTTTAGTAACTACTGATTTTTCTTATATCATTAACTCCTTAGCAAATTATGCTCTGTTTGAAAATAGCAACAAAAGGATTTTCTTTACAGTAGGTAGAGAGCCTTGAGATATGCTGGCAAATGCAATAAGATCTGTTCCACCTGGTGGGAGCTTTAAATCCAGGCTTTGGGCTGCTGTTTTTAACAACTTCTGTGTCACTGCAGCTACCGCAGAGCAACAGAAATACATTTCTATTTCACTTTGTGGCTTCATATATCTCAGTTTCTCTGCTCCTGTGGAGTGCACCACGGAAGGACAAGGCTGCCTTATCACTTGTAGGTGAACACTGTACACCCCCACAAAAACCATTTGTTTTTTTTCTCCTGGCAGGACAAAGATGTTGTTAAAAGAAAAAATATTTGAAAACAGCAGAAATAGAAAGCAATGCCCAATTCTGACATCTGTTGAAACATTTCTGCATTCATTCCTACACTTGCTAACAGCATCAAACTCTCCTGGGTCCTACATAATACAATAAGGAGTTGTGAAGCAGAACAGATTTTTCTCAATACCAAGACCACCATGTAAACAGGTTGCTTTCACTGCACTATATTTTTCCAGTTGGTAAATTAAAAGCTTCATATTAATTCTTTCATATGAACTCTGACATCACTGGCAATAAAAATCTAGGTTCAAATTCCCATTTTGCCATCAGTGGAGTTAACCTGGGCCACACTGGCAGAAGAAAAAGGATGATTAAGTGAAAAATTGCTCATTATAAGGCAATCCTCTGAATCAGAGCATACCTGCAAATATCAATAATACTGCCAATTACATTTAATGTACCAGGATTTGTGCAAGGCCATGTTTAACATGCACTTGAGGGGAAAAGATAATAGCAAATTACCTTTGCACTTGAGAATTATCCAAACATTAACAGTATATTAATAAAAAATATGGAAAACTATCACAAATAGACATGAGATAGGTACATCTTGCAGTTCCAATGGCCTGAAAAGATCTGCAATGGTGACACACATCTTAACTTTCTTAAATGAGAAAGAAAACAGACCCATTGTACGTGCATTTTCTGCATTGCCCAGATGGCCAATGCCTCTGTCCCTGTGTGGAACAAGGGGCAGCCACATGAGCCTCTTCTGGTCACTGAGGCAATGTTCCTCACGTCTAATCTGTGTTTATGAGATTTCTCACAGGGAGATTGACAATTCTGAGAATAAACTCGCTAAAAACCCATTAAATTAAAATTCAATCCTTCCAGAAACCCATAGAGCAAAAAGGATTAGGATGCAGCAGCAAACAGCTGGATGTGAACTGCAAAGGTTTTAGAGGGCAATGTCCTCTTTTCCTCAGAATTAGTGCTAAGTGCCACACGAATTTTTTTCTGGTCTTTCTGTTGCTGCTGGGTATTTTCTTTCTAGGTATCATCTCATTATCTTCGATTTCACTCTTCTGATATAGAATTTCTATTTTTAGATGAGACCAAAATTGAAATGGGAGAGTGCATTTCATGTGAATCCTCGGTCTGACAATCACCAATACAAACATAACAAAGCAGTAGAGGGAAACAATGCCCACCCCAGAATGGTTTCATCTTTAATATTTGCTGTGAAAGAGGAGGATATGGGCTAAAAAGTAAGGAGAAACAGGAGACCCACATGCATCCCTCTGGCACTCAGCTCTCTCCTTCTCATTTTCTTACCCCTGAAAATGATGAAGACATTATTATTAAATGGACATTTAATGGACATTATTATTTACAGGAAGTATTTTGGTGCAGTTACTCCCCCAGATCAGCCAAACTTTCTCGTTGAAGAAACAATATGATAAAATAGAGGGGTTTTTTTTTCCTTTTTTTTGGGGAACTACATCATAAAACCAAGTGTAACCAAATAATCAGTTGTTATGAACCTTGTGTGCTAGGGGGACATTCAAATAAAAATGGGACAAATCTTGCAAGAAACAAAATCCTTTTGAATATCTCATGATACCCCTTTTTATGATATAGTCTACCTGAAAACAAGATCAGTAAGTAATGCTTCTAAAAGTGTCATTATAACTTCATCACTAAGATATAGATGAAAAGAAATAAAATGCTTTTCAGCAGTCTGCATTAGATCTAAAGTAAAACTGAAAATTACCCTGGATAGATAATGCTTCCTTTGTCCATAGCAAGCACTCCTAACAAACACAGGGAAGAAAAAGCATTCATGCAAAGTACTGAGATGACCACAAAAACAGCTTTCTAATAGATAAAAAGATTAAAAAGTCATATAAAGAAACTGCAGTTGAGGGTAATTTAGAAATGAGGAATTTATTTCTACACAAAGCTAGAGTAGAAATATTTATCAGAGGCGTAGATGGTCTAAAGATATTAAGAAAAATAATGAAAAATTACCATTTCATTGTCATATACTTCTTGCAAACACATGCTGGGATAATGCTCCAACTATAATAAAGCTGCTCATTCTCTGGAGATGCAGTAGCAGGAGAACAAACATCATTTATATCACTGAGAACCATTCTGTGGAGGCAGCAAAGGACTACAGGAACAGAGATTCCTTTTTGATATTTGATGTTTATGTGGGCTGATTGAACTGGAATGATTCAAATCATTTAATTAGAAACTGTACATGGAAGTTCTTTGCAAAAGAACAATGTATATATTTGTTCAAATTCACCATATCCAGGCTGATAGCGGTACAAAATCATTTTGGGGGCAGAGGGAAAGGAAATCGGGAGAGGAAAATTGTGCTGCTCTGTAGCTGACCACGAGATATTTGATGTAGTCCCACGAGCAGAATATTGGATACACTGCTCTCCAGTCCTCACTGATGATCCTACAGCACTGGATCCTAAATTCCTGTGCTTTCACTGCCCCACAGGTACACACTGTGTGCAGCAGCTATCACCCACACTCCAGGTTATTCATGGCAGCCCAAAGCTAAAACAACACCAATCTAATCCCTCCAAGAGACAATAGCTGTCACCTCTTAAGCAATGTGGATTCTTTTCCCCTTAAAATAAGACTTGAAACAAAGATGTGCATGATAGTAAAAAACCTGCTTGATAGCAGCTTCTGCCCTTTGAAGGCTTAGAGAGGTTCTCTTTTATTCATAGTCGTCTTTCACTATGCTGGGAAAGTATCATTTTCTCTAAACAATGAGGATAAGAGCAGCCATGTGGAGCAATTTCCTTGAGAAGGGCTGGTAGCTGATCTGGGCTGAAAGCTCAGGAATTCCTGGGTGCCATTGCTGCACTTCTCTCCCGAACCTGGTGCTGCCTCTGCTGCAATCCTCTCCCAGCAGGGTCTGTGGGAATCATTTGGAAGCTGCAGCAGCCCCAGAGCCCAGCCAGGCCTGCTGCAGCAGCAATGTGCACACACAGAACCAACACTGAGAATGCCTCACACAATAAAAGAGCTTTTTCTTAATTAATGAAACAACAAAGGGAGAGAACAGACAATAATCTAAAGTGCAAAATGAGCAGTGCATGACAAGGCTGACTGACTCTTGCTTCCATTCTGTGATGCAATACATAGCAAAAAAAAAATAAAATTCTGGGTTTGCTACATTAATAAATTTACTTAAAGAAACTTTCTTAAAGTTCTTCCCTTCCTTTTTCTTTTTTGTAATTTGTAATTTTTTTTTATTTTTGTAAAAAAAAAAAAAAGTAAGTTTAACTTTATGATACACAAAGCTCTAGAATTAAAAACAGTGCGTATTCTGTTTTGTATCAAATAGTATTTTTCTCCTTTTCTGGCAGTGCCATTCTTTTTGCTTTGTTTTCAGGGGATTTCAGTAGAAGAACTTAGCTTTTATGTTTATATATATAACCATATTAATTTGCAAGATAAGTGTTCACATCCTTTGCATTTTTTTTCAGATATATCAGCATTATTTTCAATCAGGACCATCAAAATGTTTTGCTTTTGGGTTCCCAGAGGTTCACACTGAAAATTAAAGGTAGATCAACACCATGAAAGACGAGTTGGGCTGGTTTTGGTCAGGGCAGGGTTAATTTTTTTCAGAGGAACTGGTGTGGGCTGTTTGGGGTTTGTGCTGAAAGCAGGGGTGATTTCAGTGCTGCTGAGCCAAGGCTTTTCCTGCTCTTCATCCCAGGAGAGAGGAGGCTGGGGGTGCACAAGGACTTGGGAGGGGACAGGGGCAGGACAGCTGAGCCCAGGGACACCCCAGACCCTCTGGGGTCATGCTCAGCATATAAAGCTGAGGGGAGGAAAAGCTGGGATGTTTGGAGTGATGGACTCTTCCCAAACATCACACCTGATGGAGCCCTGCCTTCCTGGGGATGGCTGAGCACCTGCCTGCCACGGGAAGGGAGGAATTCATTCCTTGTTGCACTTGGCTTGGCTTATCAAACAGGCTTCTATCACGAGCCCTGAGTTTTCTCACTGTTGCTCTTTTGATTTCGTCCCTCACCTTGAGGGAATGGGTGAGCAGCTGATCCTGGGCTTGGTTGTTGCCTGGGCTTCACATATAAACACTTTTAATATTTGTGCATAAAAATATATTTTTTGACAATATACCAAAATACAAATATGTACAGAGCATATATAAGTTTTTTTTAATCTATAACATAGTAACATTATCTACTGTCAGCAGAACTACAGGCAGCATCTGGGAGCATTCACATGAGGAGAAAGAAGAAGTGTGAATGTCCCCTCTGTTCAGTGGGAAAACTGCTAACTGACTTTGTTCACTGAACCCAAAATTAGGCATGGAAAGCTAACGGGAGCAGAGCAAATAACAGATTAATTTTTAAGATTCTAATATTTTTCTGACAGACAAAAAAACCCAAAACAACAACACACAACCAAACAAAAAGCTTTCCTACCTAGAAAAATCCCTTATTTCTGCATCAACAACTGTGGGCAGCTGCCCAAAAATAAACTCTGGGATTTTGGGGCCTTGTAGATTTTCATATGCAACACACCAAGCTTGCGAGTGAGAAGAAAAATACTTCATCTAGGAGGACTTGCTGTCCTTATTTGCATGGACCTGAAATAATTCACGTCCAATATTGAGGCCACAGACAGATCCAAGCACTCACATCCAACCCAGAGCTCAGCTCCTGCTTTCTCTGTGCCACACACCTTGCTTGGCAGAACCAGGGGAGGGAAAGGGGCACACAGAGAGCTCCAGTTCTGCCTGTGACACACGCCCAGGACCAACCTCCTCAGCCGTGCAGCTCAGCCCAGAGCTGACAGATATTCTGACCTGAGCTGAGCAGAGTTCACTGAGCACAGCTCTGCCTGGCACTGTCCCTTGTCAGGCTTCATTCTGCTTTCAGCCCTTTCTGGGACATCTCAGAGTTGCAGGGAATTCCCCCTGGCAGCAGCTGGGGAGAAGTTCCTCCTCCCAACACCCTGAGGAGCAAGGGCCAAATTGGCTGAGTTTCACAGCTGAAAAAAGAAACAGCCCTTGGAACAGATGGCAGACAGCAAAGAGTGGTGTTGGAAACAATCTTTCAAGGCAATTTAATCCAAAAATCACAATTCCACGCAGCTTTCAAGTGAGACCCCAGCTACCTGAAAAACCCTTAATGTCCTAGCAAAGAGATTTCTGACCTTTAAATAAACAAGTAGGTAACATCTAGAATTATTAAAAGCAAAGGTGTAGCAACACAGATAAGTGCCTGGGTGCCACCAGCAAAGACACAACAGAGAGAGAGACAACCCCACACCACCAGTGCATTTTTGCCCTCTATGTGGGCATCAAAGGTGGCACCAGGCTGATCCTCAGCAGCAATATGAAACTTGCAGCAGACAAACTGTTCACTGAGATTGCTCTGAGAGAGCACATTTTGCTGTAGGACTGGAAGTGTCACATCCTCCTCGCTGGCCAGACTACAACATTCTGTGCCAAAGAGTAGATAAAGAAATATACCTATAAAAATAGGTGCTAAACTGATTGGGTTGGCACCATGATAAATTGGTTTAGTCTGAGATTAAAATTTCAGAGGAAAAACTAGTGGCAATCGAAGATTTTATTGCCCAGTTTTACTCAGCACAGCTCATGCTGCTATCTGTTAGATATCATCATCATCAGGTGCCCCCTTGGCCCTTCTGCCAATTGAACTAACCCGAAAAATACAACATCAAAAAGATTATGTTTGGTTTAAGCTGACCTTTAAAACTGAAGTTTACAATGCCCTGGTAAGAACTTAACATCTTAATTTACATAATTTTCTTCTAAATTACAAGTCATGTTTTATCAGAACAGAGTAAGCCAGAGGACATGAGCAAGCTGTGAGCCAGCAGCAAAACATAAAGAGCCCAACGGGCCTGAAAGTTCTCACGGACAGGTTATACAATGCAGGAAAGCAGGAAAAAAGAAATAAAAACAGGAAAAAAGAAATAAAAACAGGAAAAAAGAAATAAAAACTCATCTGCTATTGAGTTACACGTGCCCTCTTACCCTTGGGGGTTGCCAACCATCTTCTGCTCTTTCTCAACATTTCAAACGATTACCCAAATAAGATGGAAAATAAAAGTTAATAAGTGTTGAATTCCTAGGATTGTTCATAACAATCCGGAATGATGTGGCAGAACAACTTCTTGAATTAAAAAAGGTTGTTTCCTTCACTTGCTGCATGGAAGAACACATGAACTGAAAGTTGCTGAGTCCACTTCTAGCCCCAGCAACATCACAGGAAATTAACATCAATCCAGAAGGAACAGAACGATGACAACTGGATTCAAAGTGCTCTGGCTGGAGGAAAGTTTCCCTCAGCATGTGTTAACACCCAGCATCCATCAAATATATTATTGTTCCTTGACAAATGTGTGAAAACACAGAGTGAAGCCCCAGAACAGTCCAAATCTGGAAAGTACCTCATGCATTAAAACAAGTTTGTAGACTTGGTTGAAATAGTAGTAGTTAAAGACCTGTATATGAGCATCAGGACGTGCTTTTAAGACTTCAGCAACTTGAAAACATATCTGAGGGAAAGCCCTTTTTAAAATTCTCAGGCAGAAAATACATGGCTACAGTCATATCCTCTGTGGGGCTGATTATTCCCATTTAGAACACCTTTGCACAAAAACAAAATAGAAATGAGAACATGCTTGGCACCCCTCCCAGAAGATTACATGTGCTAAGAAAAGAGGCTTTTTTTCTCCATATGAAGTAGCCAATGACAAAAAGAACAGCTACTACAATTTTTAAATGTTTGATTCCTGAAGCAGATGAGGTCCTGCTTTCACATCATACCTGCTTGATGAAATGTACATCCATGTGTCTTCTTAGCAAAGAAAAAGGCAGGTTTGCTGAGCAATCCCAGTCAGCTCCTTAGAGCAAGCTCTGCAAATCAGGTTTCTACATTATGCCTTAATTAAATCTGCCTGTGAAACTCCAGCTCTTCCTTGGACAGCCCTTCATCAACTTCGACACAAAAACTCCAAGAAAGAGATAAAAAAAGGAGAAAGTGTTTAGACTTAATCCTCCATTGTCACTGTCATATTTTCTGAAAAATCCCTTCGCCAGGATTTCTTCTCCTGCGAAGCTGAGAAGCCTCAGAGAAAAAGGAAAACAATAATGATCTGATTTGCTTCTCCTGTGTTTTGCTGCTTTGGAATGTGGTCTGGACATTGTTTACCCACAGGTGATTGTTTGATTGGTTTCATGTGAATTGTTTTTACTTAATAACCAATCACCATCAAACTGTGTCAGACTCCGAGGAGAGAGTCACGAGTTTTTCATTAGTATCTTGTTAAGCCTTCTCTCTGTATCCTTTCTCTATTCTTTAGTATAGTTTTAGTATAGCATTTTTTATTACAATATTATATAATAAAATAATAAATTAGCCTTCTAAGAACATGGAGTCAGATTCATCATTCCTCCCTTTGTCTAGGAACTCAGAAAATACCACACTCCATTTCCTTTTAAACACTAGAATTCACTGAAAGAATTTAATATTGAAAGAAAAAAAACTCAATTTTTTCTGCTGTTCCCTCAGGCTAGAGTGCTCACAAGGCTATTATTAAACCATTTCTCTGAAACCACCTCACCCCTGTTAATTGTTAGGCTCTCCCACCTTGGGTAACTGCAGGCAGGAAGCAGCAGGTGACATCTCATGCCCACGTTGGCTTCTGTCAGCCAAAATCCCTGGATATCCCTGCAAGAACTGTCCCTCAGCATGGGAACACCAGCCAAGGCACACAGTTCTGCACCCAGCCAGCCTTCCAAGGATTATTCAGGTGGCATTTCCAAAATCCTCATGCTCCTCTGGTGAATGGCTATCAGTGGCAATCAAACTCGTTTACATTCCAAAGCTGCTCTCAAGGGATTACTGAAATCCCCCTGATTTCACTTATTTAATTTGGTAAGCAGATTGTGTGGCTGCAAAGTAGATTTGCAGATATCTGGATGAAGTGTCACTGTGTGCAAAACATGATGCTAAATACAGGCTCCCAGAACAAGTGGATTTTTGTAGCTGGACTGGTGCTGTCTAAGGGATGTACAAAGGAAAAAAACAACTCACTGCAAAATTTTGATCTCAAGGTTTGGTTACAGTGGGCAGAGCTGCAGAGCACCAAATCCTTGAGCATCTGTGTACTTCATCTGTGCCAGTGCCACAGCCCTGATTTCAAAAGGCACTTCAGTCAAGGAAAAAAAGAAAATGACATTTTATATTAATATTTATGCCTACTTATTAAGCACTTGCATCATTTGCACAGCTACCCTGTCGGATAAAATCCCCACTGCAGATACAATCACATCTGAAGATATTTAAGAAATAAAAACACTTAGCTGGTCCACTGCATTAGATCTTTCCTGCAGTCAGTCTGAACTCATCCAGAATTGCAAAGCACGTTTATCAGCCCTCTGAGTGCTCCTGTGAAAGCTTTCCGTGTAAAAATGTCATTTGCCTTTTGTGGTGACAGCCATAAACGTGACCTACGAGCCTGAACAGGAAGCAGCATTGATAGCAGGGCCAAACCTCCTCCTCTCCTGTCAGCAGCCAGCACAGATGGGAGCTGCATTTCTGGGGAGGACTGCTCTGCTGAAGGGCTCAGAAGGCAAGAATCAGCTCTCAGCTTCCACCACAGAGGATGCTGTCACTGCCATATATTCTGGAAAAATCCCTTCGCCAGGATTTCTTCTCCTGGCAAGCTGAGAAGCCTCAGAGAAAAATGAAAACAATAATGATCTCATTTGCTTCTCCTGTGTTTTGCTGCTTTGGAATGTGGTTGGAGATTGTTTATCCAAAACAGATTGTTTCATTGGTTTCATGTGAATTGTTTTGCCTTAATGACCAATCCCTGTCCAGCTGTGTCAGGACTCTGAAGAGAGTCATGGGTTTTTCATTAGTATCTTGTTAAGCCTTCTCTCTGTATCCTTTCTCTATTCTTTAGTATAGTTTGAGTACAGCATTCTTTTATACAATACCATAAAATAATGAATTAGCCTTCTAAGAGCATGGAGTCAGATTCATCTTTCCTCCCCATGACGGGGGACCCCACAAATACCAGAGGATGCAACTGCAGCAGCCCTGCCTCTGACTGACCTGCCCAGCAGCAGATCCAGCAGAGCTGGCTGGCACAGGTGGGGAAACATGAAACACATTGAAAACCACTAGGAAACAGTTTACTGTTTGAGTTTACTGCAGAAAGGCAGGAAGTGCCACAGCAGAGACAGTGCTTGTCAGCCGTGGCCTCGCAAGGGCAGGCTCTGACATTTTCTCCAGCACAGGGCTCCTCCACAGCTCTGCACAGAAGGTGAGAGAATTGAGCAAATCACTTGTTTAGGATCCAACTCAGATAAGAATAACCCACTCTGCTCACCTTATGAAACCCAAGATAAGAACATTTCACTCACACACACCGAGGCGCACAGAAGGTGCAGTAGCGACTCTGTTTTGGGAAGGTAAGCAGAAGAACAGGACAAATTAATCCTGAATTACTACAAAGGTGTGTGATGGGGTTTCATGCCCTTTTAATGTTTATAAACATATATTCATGGGTTCTTATTATACACACAAGATGAATTTTGAAAGTGAGCATTATACTTGACCCCTCTGGACAATCTACTTATCTTATAACATTATTTTATTTAGTCTGATACTTCCTTGAGCCTCTTTCCATCGCTCCTCTTCCCCCATAGAGCATTTCTAGTTTTGAATAATGCAGAAACATTTCCTAGGTGAGGAAGGCCATCATAAAGACAATAATTTTTATCCTTTATGCAAGCAATGGGCATCTGACCGTGGTGATTTTGACCAGCTAAATCCCTGTAATAATGAGAGGGCAGTGTGTAGTTCTCTGTTGTTTAAGCACCACGTGCAAGCAGTTAGACCAGGTATGGAGAAGGTTTGCAGCCTGAAAATAAATAATGAGATAAATAAAAATAAATTTAAAATGGATAAAATAAATTAAAAATGAATAAAAAACGTAAAAAAGGAGATCCCATCAGTGGCAGGAAGGGCTGGGTGGCCTCAGCTGACTCGTGTGTGCCACCACAGCTGTCCTGTGCAGCCCACTGCCAAGGGCTTCACCCACCTCTGGCACCACCACGTTTAATCCTCCCACGTTCCCACACCTTCTCCCTGCTGCACAGATGATTTGTGGAAAGTGCTCTACAAAAGCTTGAGTTTTTCCAAGAATGTGAAGCACCTGCAGTCCCAACTCCAATGACAATCTGTGCTGGCCGTGCCACGCAGCCCTCACTTCCAAGGGTGAAGTAAACAGCTTGAGGAAGAGGAGAGAGCTTTGAGGATTGTGTCATACAAGCATTAATGTAATGCTCACATCAGCAGCACCATGGCTTTTTAATTTAAAGCATGTATTCCTCTGAGAGTTACCATTATCTCATTTTTTTGCACTCTATCTATTATAAAATTCTTTTTTGGAGATCTTAACGTGGCTGCCATGGCTTCTGAAAAGCAGCAATGGCAGCCCCCAGCCACCAGCAGCCCTTTAAAAGGGCCCAGAGGGGAAAGCCAGCACATCAATTGTTACAGCTTTCAGCACATCTCTTTTCTTCCCTTTTTTTTTTTTTAAGGAAGAGTGTTATTTTATTTATTTATTTATTTTTAAGTGTTATTTTATTTTTTTTCCATGCATAATTCCAGTTATTTCTCAGTAAACATATATCCCTGGGCTCTGGCATTTCGTGGCAGAAGTTTAATTGAAAAGGGTGGGAGGGGGATGCAAGAGGAGGGGAGGGCAGTGCGGGAAGGTGGAAAAGGCTGGGAAGGAGGAAAAGGTGGGAAAGGCTGGGAAAGAGGGAGGCAAAGGCCTTGGAAGAAGAGAGGGAAAGGCTGGGAAAGAGGAGGGAGGAAAAAGCTGAGAAAGGCGTTGAAAGGT
>JAYDZK010000268.1:2070145-2086748 GCA_034509185.1 Euphonia xanthogaster
TTAAGTCTATCAACAAACACCCAGATTGATGACCTAAATCTGAAGCATCTTGATAAATGACAGAAAAAAAAAAAAAAAACCAAAAAAAAAAAAAAAAAAAAAAAAAAAAAAAAAACCAAACCAAAACAAAACAAACCTGAAAACTGAGATGTTAAAAGAGCTCTGACCCTATCCAGTAAACAGGATATCAACTTCCCACACAAGCTCACCCTTACCAAGGGTCTGTGGCAGTCCAAACAGTGGCTCTGGGAGATCCAGGCATGAAGAAAATGACCTGAGGCAGGAATCATAGCACCAAAGCTGCCTCTGGGGCAGGGGATCCATTTCAATGACATTTTCTGAAGGTCTCTGACAGTGCTGGTGGCTCTCTCCAGCTGTTTAACCATCAAATCAGGGTTATTCCATAGGATCTCACTAAGCCTCACAGAACAGGTTGCTGACTGTGCTAGTCCACAATAACATTCTTTTAAGAAAACCCCAATTGATATTCTTTGTTGGTAGCACTATTTAATTTCAAAAACACCTTCATTTGAAGGCATTTCCACTCACCAGCTGGCTCAATATTTATTTCTCATCCCCCTCTCTTCCAATCACATATGAAAATTAGAGGATAGGCAGAAGAGAATAAAGCAAAAAAATGGAAGATTTCAAGGGGTGTTCAGGGAGTAATTTATGGAAACAGCATGAATTTCTGCTCAAAGCAATGGGGAAATTCTGCTGCCTCCAGACACCAAGATTAAAACACTGCATATTAGTTCCAGCTAAGTCAATTTTTCTCAAATTGAAATCTCCAATGTAAAAAAGTTTCTTTTTTTTTTTTTTTTTTTTTTTTTTGTGGAGTGCCATTGTCCCTGCCTATCCAGAGATTAAACAGAAGAGCACATGCTCAGTTCCAGCAGGCCTAATATTCCCTCAGAGATTCTGCACAAGTCAAGTTACTGGCTGTTGGCATCAACGTTGATTTACTCAGATATTTTTTATTTTACTCTTTTCATTAAAAATGTTCTTCCTTCCTTCCCATCTCATAGCTGAAATATTTTATTCCTGAGGTATTGTCTGAGAGGTGAAAAGTGATTTTAATTTCTAATGTATAGGTGCAGATTACTTACTGAGTTAAAAATCCTTGTATCAGCAGTTGAGGTATATGGCTCATCACAAATTATACTTTGAAATTCTGATGAGCAGAAAGGATATATTTCATACATTTATTCTGTTCACATTCAGATAAGGAATTTAACAATCCAGTATTTAATTGAATAAAAGAAAAAAGCATCCTAGAATTTTGAATAAACATTTTCTGTGATATTTAGAGTATTCAGGTGGCTTGCTCCTTTTCCAAAGCATGGTTCTATAGTCAGAAGGTAAACCCTGAATAACATATAATGTAATTTAATTAGTTTTTCCAATTGTCCTCAGAAGAGAAGATAAAACCTGAGGGAACTGCTACTGAGCCAGCCCTGCCTCATAGCACATTTTACACTATTGACCAATGACATAAGACTAAGAGAAGAAAAGTGAACTTAAAGTTCAGTTTTCAATCATATTTATGATTATAAATGATTAGAAATTACTATAAACTATTATTTCAGAAAATCATATTTCTGATTATAAATGTTTTATGACAAATAACTTCAAGCCCTACTCAGAAAAAGATGCATCATGCTTTCAATGCCCAGTCTGCATTTGTGCAGGACAGCACGTGAGCAAAGCAGCGCTGCCCTGTAGCACAGCATGAAAAAAGCCCAATAAAGAAACTGCAAGAAGATCAAAGCAGCAAGATATCCCTGCTTTTCTTCCATTTCCTAGGATACTCCTCTAGACCTGGATTTCTTTCATGCCCATCTTTGAAAACAGTCATTGAACATTTACAGCTGAATTTATTCAGGCTATAAATCCCCCTCCCCTTTAAGATATCCAGCTAGTTTGGGGATGCTTATACAGCAGCATCCCTTGGTCCTTCAAAATGTTTACTCAGCAAACAGCTCTGAAGCTGTGACTGAGAAAGCCCAGCAGCAGAAAGAGGCAAGCAGCTGCTTTGCTTTCTCTCTGCACCTTTTAGTCTCTCTGAGGGAATTTCCACCCTAAGTGACAATCAAAGCTCATCCCAGGAGTGGCTTTTCTGACAGAAACACACCCACAATGGGCTGGTCATTGACCCACCGGCTCTGCCACTTTGACACCACTTCAAACAGAATGTTTTCTCAGTCCTAGGCCAAGTGAAAATCAAGCATGCAGCTTTTTCTGCTTATTCCTGAGAGCTGACCTTCTTAAGCCAGTGAAGCAACTCCTCAAGATGAGCTAAACCCTCACCTTCCTCCACATGACTGCAAATGTATCTGGAAAAGAATGGCCCTGGGACAAGGTTTGCTAGCTGAGGTGCTGGAGCAGCCTGCCTGCATTCCTACAGCTCTCCTCCTGCCCTCTGGAACAACAAAATTCACCATGTGCTGAGAGAGATCCCAATCACCTCTCCATAATTCATCATCTGGTGGCTTCTCTGCCAGGCAAGCGCACACCTTTTTCACCTAGAAGGCTTGCAGTGTGAATTAAAATGTGAGTTTCTTCCTTCCAGTGAAATAGAAAGGGAAATCAAAGCCAATCTTCCCCTAGGTCCTTCCCTTCCCCCCCAGTTTATGTGGCACAGAGCAGCCAGCAATAATCAAACCAGAGCCATTTAGTGTATGGGCTAGTCTTGCTGTGACTAATAGGATGATTGGTTGTATGGCTTCTTTATGGTTGTTCATTATATCACCCTTACATAAAGTAATTTAATTTCAGTGGGATAATTAGGGTATTTCTAATCTAACTGATAGTCTGAATGAAATGAGATTCTCAGAGGGAGATTTGTGTACCAGGAGATTGGTGACCTCCGGCCCCAATTTTCACACAATGTATTAAGCTGACAGCCTCACTTCCAAGCCCTGCTGCACTGGCTCCTCACCACTCGTGCAGATGTATGTGCTCCAGACAGCAACTCCCAATGAGGCTCTTCCACCCAAAATCCCATTATTAAGGGAAACTGTAATTTCTTATTTGAATCACAGAATGATAATCCAGGTCATCAGTCACTAGTTGAAAATACAGCCCTGTTATTTGGCTGCCATGCAAAGCATGCATCTAAATTCTGGATTTTAAACTGTGCCTTCCAGGGCAACATCAAATATATCCTACATTCACTTGACCAACACCTACACTTTCCCAAGTATTATGAAGAAAATGTTACTCTTTGTGTTTTCCAGAAATACGCAAATCTTGAAGAGAGCAGAACTGAATCAATGCCGTGTTTTATTTATGAACCAAAGCCCCCAGTTTAGCTACCTTCTGCTGTAAGCTGTCAAGCAGACCAGACAACCTGCCTGATGAACAGACAAGGTGCTCCATTTCTTCTCTGGCATTTGTGTCCCAGCTCACTTCTTTCCATGTCTCTGAAAATTGACATATTCCTTTCCCACACCTGTCTAGCACCATCCTGGCCCAGACCAACCCAACTCTCTGAAAGCAGAAAAATCCTTTTTTTTTCCCTTCAGTAAAGTTTGGTTACTCGCCACAGTAACCAAACCCCTCCTCATCATCCCTGCAGTTGCACATTCCTCTGCTGATCCTTGGCTTTACCCTTAACCACCAGAAGCCCTCACCCACAGACCTCTGGAATTATTTCCCTGTGATTAGCAAACCTCTTCAACCTCAGCAGCTTAGCCTTTAATCCCCAGAGCTAACAGAAGCAGAAAAGGCCCTACAAACTGAGGGAAACACTTTGCTCTGTCCCACCATTTGGTTTTAGTGTTCCAACATTTGATTTGAAGACAGCAAATAAATTGTAAGAGCTCTCAGGCTTCTTTGTCCCAGACTGACACAAACAGTTCAAGCAAGAGACTGAAGACTGAAAGTCTCTTTTCCAGACACAATCACATCCTGGATACAGTGAAATCAGAGCTCACACTAACTTCAGAAGCATCACAATCGCACCTACAGCTCTGCAGCTACACAAAAATAATCGATACACTGTGTCAAATATATATATATAGATATATACACTAAAATGTATACACTAATATATGTATATAGATATAGATATATATAGATACTCTGTATCTATCAAATATGTATTTTGTGTATCTGTGGGCACCCACTTAGTGGGTCTGTGCATATCTGCACAGAAACATATTCATATTTTTTTCTATTTCAGTGCAATAAAGCATAATTTAATGAAAACAAAACCTCAACATCTGCACTTGAGTACAGATGAAAATGTATGATCTATAGTATTTATACCTCAACACTTAAATCAATGGAGTTCATGCAGGGGTAATTATTTTCAAGAAATTATTCTGCAATTAGCACCTTTTAAAGAGACCTATGTCATTTTAAAGTACCAAAACCCAATGAAATGCTATCTATCAAAGCTACCTCTGTGTACATCCATATTTTAAGCTCATAAATCCAGAATAAGAGCCCACCTCAAGCTTTATTTCACTCAGTCTCTCACAGTATCATTTTTCAGTCATGGCAATTTGTATTCTGTGATTTTCAGCAAGCCCTGCACTTGCAGCAATGCTGGGGATTTGTAGTTGGAGAGTCACTGACCTGAACTCCAGCAGTGGCTCCTTGACAGAAGTCATGGTCTTGTTTTTGGAGGAGACTCGTGAGTTCAGGGTTCCTTGACATGATAAAACAAAGGATCCATTATCGTTTAACAGGCCAATATGGAGCTCTTAGACAAGAAGCAAAGAGTTACATACTACAGATGACAACTTAATTCCAAATACATTTCCAAGAAAAGACAGTGTCAGTCAAAAATAGTTTTAAAATAATATAATATTTTATAGCATCATCCTCAGATGGGCTCCTTAAAACTTCCCAAATAATTATTCTTGGTCAAAAGAAATGAAAACAAATTAACACCTTACAATATTTGCAAGTAATCTTGCATCAGGTGATTGCCCAAAATACAGAATTCTTTCTAAATTAATCAATTTTACATTAAATCAGAAAAGCTTAGAAGGGAAAATCAAAAGCTAGCACATTATTATTATTATTAATTATGATTGTATTGGTACATTTAAGACAATACTGAATTCTGCTCCATTTTTGCATCTGCATGAGGCTGAATTGGGAGGTTTAGGTTCTTCACCCAAATTTATCACATCAAGAGAACTCAGTATCCATCTGCACTTTGGAGGAGTCTCCACTGACAGAGAATCACTGACTCTCCTTTAGTGCACCCTGACATCTCAGAAGGAGTGTTACAGACACACTTCTGCTTGAAGGATTTGATTTCCAAAAAAAAAAAAAAATCCAACTGTTAAGGAGTATATTAAATTTGAGCATTGAATGCTAATTTACACCACGTGGAAATGGTGTTTGCAGCCATTCATTTGCACAGGCTCATGGTTCTACACAAACAGAAAGGACTGCCCTCAAGTCCTGGCATGCTCCTCTCCTCCAGCCAAGAGCCCTTCAGCAAAACTCTGCTGCCTGTTTGCTTCTGCTCTGAACCTTTTCAACCCTGTCAGAACTTAATTTCTTGTGCTTTTAAGACTGAGCAACTCTGTGGTAACCTGAATCTGGGTTATATCTCCAGAAGTATTAGAGATAAGTAAGAGAGCACCAAGCTACAGTTAATTTTTATTCACTCAGCCTTCTGCTGGACTGAACTATCATTTATGTACAAGTCAAGCTGGGCCTACAAGGATAATCTGAGTTGCAAGAAGGAAAACACAATTAAATCAATAGCAGAATTTATTTTTTTTTATAACTATTAAGTTGTGCCCTGATATCAAACTGAGAAAGAGCACAAAAAAAATCTCCCCTCCCCTTTAGAAAAAATTAATAATAATAATAATAATAAAAACCCCCTTATTCTAAGAATAGTTACTAGAGCAACAGATTTCTATGGTATAGTACAGAAAGTGTCAAGGAAAGAGAAGACACATCTAAATTCACATATTTCACCACGATTCAAACCATGCCAGCATTAACAATGACAAACTTCAATCACAAGAAGCCTTGCTAAAGCTCCATTTTCAAAAGCTACAAGTGCTATGAAGATACAATTATAAAATTTCTCTATTTCTTACCCATTTTACTACTGCCACCAAATAAAATACTTCAGCCAAAATATCCAGACTGTTTCAGGAAAAGTCTTGAAGAAGCATCACTGTCAGCAGTGTTTGGAGGTGGGAGACAAACAGAAGGGAAGGGAAAAAAAAAAAACAACAAAATTCTAGGTAAAAATCACTCTTACTCAGTTGTTACTAATCCAGTAATTTACTTTAGCATTCTGCCCTTTTCCACCCCTGAATTTCATTTAGGTGCAAGGTTTGGATCTTGGCTTTAAGCACCACACAATATTAAAATACTCTGTAAAATCACATCAGCACTGTCATGAATGAAGTCTCCAAAGAGAACAGCAAATCATACAATTCTTAGTGCAATTTGTTCAGTGCTTAAAACACTCAAGACTCCCCAGGAGGAGGTTATCTATATTGATGTGTTTTATAAAACTCATTAAACAACATAACAAACTTTGCCACCACATTTCAGCACAACCCATGTCACTAAATTAAGAGTAATTCTCCAGCACTGCAAGGAAAGTAAAAGATTAAAGACAAATACACTGTCCACTAGAGAATTCATAAATGGCTCACACTTTGTGCCTTATCATGGTCCTGCTACTTTATCCTGGGAACAGCAATTGTTTAGCTTGTTTCCTCCATTGTCTCCAGTGATTGCTGGAATCACATTTCTAGGGTAAACAAGGTGAAAAAAACCCTCTTTCCCATTGTCCCATCTTCTGTCAGCGAGGTTTGAAGCAAAGTAGGCCTCCCAATAAGTTTTCTAAGCCAGATAAGCAGGGCTAAGATATCTGACAGCTGCTTCACGCTCTTCATCATCATCTGAAACAATCAGTACGCATTAGAGAGTACTTTTCCCTTTACAAAGGTGATAATTAGATAACAAGCTGAGATTAAAGTAATTACAGTTAGACAGCTGGCAAGGCAGCACAGTCATGTTGAAATATTGTTGATACTTCAGCATCTGGTTCTAATAACAGCACAGGCTAAGAGATTTTACATTAATTACAGAACATAATTTAATATAAACATATTTAATTACAATTGATGAGCGATAAACTGTTCAAGAATGACTTAACCCCTTACACATGTCAAAATGATGGGAACTTCATATATATCTTTCTACTTTAAGAGCAGGCAGTATGAAAGGTTAGGAATCTCCAATTTTAAGAAAAATCTGTGCCTGGAAAGGTGAATTCTTGATACATTTAAAAAATCTAATTTAAAAACAAGCTAAAACTGCCAGGGTACTACTGAATTCAAGACTGGCTCCATTTAGGCAGAATTGCAGCTAAGCCCTAAATTGCCATCTCCAAAATTCCACAGCAATTGCCACCCAGGCCTGAGGCATCTGCAGCTCCATGGTGCCTGTGCAGTTTGCCCAAGGATGCTCTTGATTCCTCTGATCTTCTCAATGCTGGGCAGCACAGAGCCTCTGCTCCTCCCTAAACTGTGGATCCAGCTGCAAGGACCTGCTCCCAGAGTGCAAGGGCCCTCCTGTGTATTTGAAAAGTCACTGGATGAGACACCAAACAGTTCTGGCAGTGCTGATCCTGGAAGGAGGCGACCCTAACCATGAACTTTCTCCATCCCTCTTGCTCTTGTGCTCCACCCTGGCCTGCTCAGCATTGTGGTTTCCTTTATGCACCCAAGCAAAACTATTTGGGGTTGGGAAGGGCCAAACAAGAGCACTGCAGCTTAAAAAATGACTGCAGTGGCAGAGAAGGGTGGAAATGAGACAAGTTAACTCCTCTGTTAGGAAGAAAATGAAGATGGTTGCTTAAGCTACTAGAGAACATCACAAGAGGCCAGGGGGATGGTTAAAAAAGGCAAATGATGGTTAAAAAGCCAAATGAGTGTGGCTGAGGGCACTGGCTGTGTCCAGCCTGGACACAGGGACACCTCAGTGCAGCTACAACATCCTCACCAGGGCAAGAGGAGGGGCAGGCACTGATCTCTTTCTGGGCTCTTCACCCTCATGAGCTGAGACAGGACTGGGGGAAATGACATGAAGCTGAGTTAGAGGTGGGGGCTCTTCACCCAGAGGGGGGCTGGGCACTGGGGCACTGAAGTGGTCACAGCACCCAGCATGTCAGATTTCCAGTGTTCAGACAACGCTCTCAGGCACAGGATGGGATTCCTGGGGTGTCCTGTGCAGGGCCAGGAGTGGGGCTCAGTGATTCTGATGGGTCCCTTCAAACTCAGCATATTCTAAGAGCATGGTCTGGCCGTGCAGGTCTATAAAGAAATTATTGCCTTTGGGCTCCTGCCTGACACTCCCTATAGTCAGAGAACTCCTTGTGCCTTAAGTCCCTCCTTGCAGGAATATTTTTGTGTTTGCATCCAAAAAAGATTGGATCTGATCAATACCAATCTATTCAAAAATAAAAATCTTCTAATATCTAACTTCTTCATTTGAAAGGATCAGTAAAACCCCCCACAGACAAGAGAGGCTGGGTATTCTGTGATCCTGAAGATGGCATGCAATATGAGTAATTAAAATTGATAAATATGCACTAACCATGTTGCATAACCCATTAAAGTACATTTTAGGCCAAACATGTGTTAGCTTTGGTTTCCATAAAACCAGAAAGGTGAAACTAAAAAGGATCTCAAAAGACAGCGTATGTTCTCTAATATAATTTGGCACTTTTTTTCAAAAGTGCAACTTCTTCCTCTCCATTTTCAAACAGGCAAGAAGGAAATCACCCTTCAGGTTGCTTTAGGAAAGAAATAGGAAAAGTAGACCTAAAGCAAAGCTGCAAACATACATAATTCTCTTTTCCAGGCCAACCATCATTACAGTTATGCACAAATCACAGGATGTTTTTGTAGCACCTGTGCCCTGGACCTGTGTAGTGCACAGCCCACAGTGTTTAGACAGTTCTAGTTAGCACAGATCCTGCAGTTTGTTCACCCAGCTGTAATATCCCTGTTGAGACTGTAAAATCACCTTTTTATGAGCCTGTTCCTCTGTTTCCCACTCAAAATAAAACAGGCATCTAATAGATCACATAATTATGTACAGGGCTATGGAAAAATCAAACAAACAAATAAATGTAGCAGAGATCCTGTGAGGTGGTACGTTACAAAAAATCCCCTAAAACCCAAAAACCCCACACTGAAATATTACACTTGAGAGAATGCCAAGGGGGATGCTCAGGGGCTTCAGTCCCTTGATTAAAAGGTTAAATTGTGTCTCTCACAGCTACTAGATCAGCAAAGGTAATTAACATCTTTTGGGAATTGATGAGCACTTGCCATTTTTATTTAAAAGCTCCTATACAAATCCAGCCCTTTATTTCAACAAGCCTCAGATAATAATAATGGATTTCTTAAAAAAAAAAATCACTACTGATCTCTTTGTTCCAAACTTCTTTAGCAACATATATTACACTTCCCTGGGTAAATAAATATAGAAAAACTGTATCATTTGTCTGTGCTGTAAAACAAACACCTACCACTGATGAGCCCTTTGGAAAAGTTGGTCTTCAATAGAATTAATTCAAGAGAAATCATGAAGAGCTTAATTTCCTCCACACCTCTTCTCTCATTTTCTAATCACTCTTTTTACACTTGTGGACAAATGAGTCATTCCACAGATGTAGCTAAATGAAGGATAGTGAGTGCTACCTACTGGAACAGATTTTTCCCATAACAAACACAGTTTTTCTGTGTTTCTTCCAAAAAAAAAATTAATAATTTTCATTTTTGTCCTTGTCTGGGGTGCAGCACCATCAGTGATATCAATAGAAGAGTGACTGCAATTTGTTATCCCACCAACACAGTGCATTAAATCATTTTATTTGCAAGGCCCCTTCAGCCCTACAAAAAAAATTTAAACATTTTAAGCTTTCATGGGGTAAAACTAATCCCAAGTAAACAGAGTTGCCCTTCCATTGGTGGAAAGCAATTTAGTATAGGATAAATATTAAGTGTTTATTTCATTATCTCCTCAAGGTTTCAATTTTTGCAACTTTAAACTTAGCAATAACAAAAAAAAAAAAAAGCCCAAATGCATCAAAAGTGATTTCTAGACAACACTTCCACAGAAAGACTAAATATGGGGTCTGAACAAACTGACAACTTTGAATGATAAATTTTGATGATCTGCTTTTTCTTACCCTTGGATTCTTGTCATTATGTGAATTTTGCTGTTGTGTTAAATCTGGAAGGTCAAAACCCAATTATGCTGTTGGAGTTACAGCTGCCCCAACAATCTTCCTACTCTTCTGAACTACAGCCAGCCAAAACCAAAACTAAGTTCTACTCTATACATACACAGAGCAAACTGAACATATGATGCTAGTACACAACAACAATCTGACTTTGTGCAGATGCTCCAGCCATTCCCCAACAAGTGGCAATTTGCTCCAAGCTTGCACAGTTAGCTTCTCTCAGCAAGGACACAGAAGGAGAGGGCAGATTTTAGCCTCAAGTGGCTGATGCAGGAGACACAATAATTCCCCTCAGGTTTTCTGATGAGTTTTCACTCAGAAAAATGATGCAACCCCTGTCTTTATCCTGATCCTATAGCAATGGGAACTCCATGCCTGGAAAGAGAAAGGTTTCCAGGACTGAGGCATTCTTCCATTTCAGCATTGTCTCTCAGCACTCAGAACCACTGTGGCCTGGCCCCTAACCTCAGGAGGGACAAAGCAAAAGTGCTGAAATAGAGAGAAGTCACAATAACCTTCAGCTTGAGGAGGGAGACAGACATTAACCAAAGAACCAGGGCAGGAGGAGGCAGTGATGGTGGGGGGGGAGGGAAAAAGACAGCCACAGGTTATCTTTTCAGAAGACATTCTGGTTGAGGACTTAACATTCATTAACAACAAAAAAAAAAGGCAAAAAAATCCATTTGCAAGTGAAGATCACTCACATTAGCTCATGCAAGACCCTGATCTTCCCAGTTGCAGGGCAGAGAGGCATCTGAGGAGGAGAGATCAGCACTGTGCTGTTAATTGTGCTGTGCAGAATCACTGATGTTCTTCAGCAGGCCTTGCTTTCTGAACACAACTATCTATACAAAGAAATTGGGTGTGCAGTGGTATTTCATGGTAGATGATGACATTCTGGCAAAGGATGGTGCATGCAAAAACAATCTGCCAGACTATCTAGGCTTTACTTCCTACAGAATTTAATGTCATGTGTACAAAACAGAGACGAGGTTGATCAGGACCAGTTGGCCCTAACAAGCTGTGTTTTTCTTGTTACCTCCTGGCAGATAAAAGATGTTGAGAAATCCCCTTGTGGGATAGGACAAGGATAGGACAGGAAATGCTCTGGTTTTTAATGTGGGGTCTTCGTAGCACATGAGACATAAGGAAATGCTAAGTGCAGAAACCAGAACTGCTCCATGACCAAAGCCACTCATCCCAGGCTGGTCTGCCCTCATTGAGTGCCACATGCCACAGACATCCTTTAAACAACCCACACCCTGTCCTGGGTGGGTCTGTAAGAGCTGGGTGCAGCCCAGTTCCACACATAGGCTATAACTCAGCAAGATCTATTGCATGAAACTATACAACATAAACTAAAGATGAAACCAAATAATTTAACTGAACCTGCTTTAAAAGTTGACATAGACATCTGAGATTTAGCCACAGATTTATTTAACATCTAAGAGAGCAACACCACCATCTTCTCACACTTCAGCCTATACTGATGTCAGAGCAAGCTGAAACCAAGCTCACTCACCCTCAGGTGCCTTTAGATTCATGTCTCTAACACACCTACTGACTCACATGCAAAACATTTTCCACCACTCTCTTCTCTCTCCTCCATACACTTACTGACTTTATTCTGGCACTGTTCACCCCTGCTCTCATTCTGGCTGAGGAGGGACAATATTTGTTTTGTCATCCATCACTTCTTAGACATTATGTGCCTAACTCTTGTGCACAATACCCAAAATACAGCTATATATACAGGAAAAAAGGCAGCCAAAGATTTGATCCTATATTTCTTCTTCCATACTCAACCTTTTTGTTTACTGATCTATTTGTGTCTTCTGGTCTTTGATATTTTACTTTGTGTTCCTCACTTCCTGCTATCTCCCATACAACCTCTGATTCCAGAGAGTTTAAGCATGAAGTGAAAGCCAGCGCCTCAACTTCATTCTCCTCCTCTATTAAAAACAGAAAGCCTCATCCAAACAAACAAACAAAGAAACCTGAAAACCACATCTGCTCCACGAAGCACTCCAGATGCAATGCCTGTTGGCCATGCTGCAATTGTTCTGTGCCACTGCTCATGCCTCAGCAGAGGCTGACATGCTCCAGGGCAAAAATTCCTTTGTCTGGCACATCTACCTTTTGTGAATCCCAGTGTACCCTTGGAGGTGAACACAGGGCACTTGGATGCAGGTTAAACAAACACACAAACACACACAAAACACAAACAAACCCCCCCAGCTCAAACAAACCAGGTCATCAGGATGGATGTGAATTAAAGCCTCGGCTCAGCTCTGGCAAATAAAATTGAAAGCTTCCCCTGCACTGGAGAAATTTCAGATAGGCAAAGGCTATTATATTCACTAAATCCAGTAAAACTGAGGGATAGGAGAGAGTGTACAAGATTTGAGGGGACAGGAGGTTGAGTTTAGATCCAAACGTCCCCAGATTTTGGAGGAGTCCAACTCTCCATCGGAACCTTGCATTCTATGGTAACTCCAGTGCTTGTAGTTTCCTCATGGGATTTTTTTTTTTTCTCCTGTACAGAATGTACAAGTAATCAAGTCCATCTGCAAGAGAGAACTTCCATTTCATTCTTCAGCATTTCAAGCAGATTAGGACTCCAAGTGGGATTTTAAAAGACGCAATATTTAAAAATTAGCATATTTACCATAATCATTTTCGAGCAATTTGCTTCCATCTTACAGGTTACACGCACACTAATGTCCACCCATGTGGACACATCAGTGCTCTGAAGAAAGAAAACCTGCATGTGTCTGAGGAGCAGCAGGCAGCTTTGATAGACAAGTGCTGCAAGGGCAATGGGGCTACCTAATAAAGAGTAGCTAAAAAGACAAGCTGGACAGTAGCACTGCATGCTAGCACAGTTTGAGCCTTTTCATTCCATTAGAGGTAAAAAAAACCACAGCCCTCAAGAACCTAGAAACAGAGGCTGGAAAACAGATCCATGGCTTTGCTTTTTTCATTTCCTGAGAGAATTCTGCTCTACTTTTACAAACAGAAATCCAGCAAGAAGGAGGAAGCTGAAAATGCATATTTGTTTTTGATAAATTTATTCACGAGCTGAAATAGTACATTTTAAAAATGTTTTATTTAATTTAATGAAAAAATAATCATCTTTTTGATAGGTGATAATTAACCATTATTCTGTCATAAACAGAAAAGAAAGATGTACTTATATAGATTTAACTGAGCATTGTGTTAATCACACTGCAGTGACTCAAAACACAAAACCAAAGTTTCTTACACAAAGTATTCCTTTTGCCAAAAAAAAAATACAGCCTTAGTATTCCTGAAAGCCAACTCATGATCACAGAAATAAACCTCCAACTCAGCTTTACCCAATCCATTTTGATTGAGTTTCACAGCCAGATAGAAGCTGATCAATTTTCATTATGACAATTTAAAATAATTTCCACTTATGTTGAATACCAAGGCTAAAAAACTGCTCTGCGTGTACAATTTCAGGAACTTGGCAGCAGCCCTCCAAGTATCCCAAGCTTTCAGTCAGATAAAATTGTGCTAACATAGTTAATTGTTAACATAGTTAACACAGAAAATGGAAGGGCTCAGATTTACTGCTGTAGGCAGTGTGAAGGATAATAAAGTTTAGGTATAAAGATATCCCAGGCCCTCATATGCAGAGCTTGATTTTTTTTTAAAGATGCATTTTCCAAATGTTACATACCTCTCATAATGCAAAAGAGGCTGTGAAGGACTTAAACACTGAACATAAGGGCCTTTGAGTGCATGCCTTAGCATGGTCAATGCTATAGAATTTAACAATTAATTTACAGTCCTTCAAGAGCCCAATAATGGCTCCAATTCAGCAGTCACATGATTAATATCTCAGATATACTACTGTAGGCAGTGTGAAGAATAATAAAGTTTAGGCATAAAGATGGTCCAGGTCCTCACAGGCATAGCTTAATTTTTTGAAGATGCATTTTCCACTTTTCTCCAAGTACATGAATACAAGTGCTGCGTACCTTTCATAGTGCAAAAGAGGCTGTGAAGGACTTAAACACTGAACATAAATGCCTTTGAGTGGGTACACTAGCATGGCTGATTCTACAGAGTTCCATAAATTAATTTACAGACCTTCAAGAGCCCAATAATGACTCCAATTCAGCAGTCATATGATTAATATCACCAATCCACTACTAGACTTTATTTCCATCCTATTTAGAGAAAATATACAAGCCAATCTGACCCAGTTCAGTCTTGCTTGAAACCTCCAGAGAATTATGCATAGATCCATGACATGAAAAAAACCTAATTTAAAAACAGATTAACATGCAAATCTGGTTTGAATTATTCACTTTACAGCATCTATATTTTTCAAAAAAAGTTGGGCAACAGATAGACTGGGTTTAGAAAATGGCCTGCACATCTGCATTGCTGCATCTCAAGAACAACTACTGTAACATTTCCCATTTTCTTAAACTGAATGATGTATCAAAAATCATACAAAAACTGTGGCAGATGGATTTTTTTATCCCCAAAGGTAATGCCCTGTTAAATAAAGGAAATAAGAGAAAAAAGAATTCGGACTGAAGACCTCATTCTAGAAGTAGAACAATGGTAGTTTGGCCTGCAGGGACACAACTCTAATAATGACTTTACAACTTCACTGTGTGCATTGCAGCCCAGGCACTTAAAGGCAGTGGAAGGGCTCTGCACTGGGTAGGAAGTTTTCATTCTGCCAATATGTGCAATAAAAATGAGGACAAAGCCACAAAAAGGAAGTGGTAAAAGTGGTTTTAAAAGAATCCAAAACCATGATCTCCATCAGCCTAAGTAAGTCTTGGTCTTTCTCAAATAGTCTGCTCAGTCTGCACGAGACACTGAACAAGTTACAGCAAAATTAAGGGGTTTGAGGATAAAAGATTAGTGAATAGATAAAATTATTATCAACTACAACTGTGTGAATACTCTCAAAATTCTTACCCCTGCCCCAATATCTAACAGCAAAATGCCTGATGGAAGTAAATTACCAAATAAATTTGGTGGGGAACTGGTCTACACCAATCTGTTGGTTGCCATCACTCTTTCTACATCTTAAGCCTTGAAGGTGATTTTGGACACCAAGACCCTCAGATCTGATGTCTACTCCCTCCTAAATCATACAGAAAATCAAGTCTCTGTGTGTGTGCACATAAATTCTTTGTAAATATTTATTTCTACACACATATCCACATACCCCCACGTATATATGTGTGCACACACATTCATATGTGGCATATTTACATACATGTAAATCTCTGTGTATACACACACACAGAGGAAATTTGTATGAGAATATGGAGCAAACAGATGTGAGTAAATGCTATGTGAGTGTTGGTTGTGGTCTTCTCATCCCACACCCAAAAATCAGCAGCCTGAAAGCACAATATATTTGATTACTGAAACTGCAGAGGCTGACAAGATCCCAGAACCTGAGAATGGTGAATCTGACATAAGGATCACAAAACTGATGCCTGTCCCAAACCAAAATATTTTTCAGAAAAAGTCACCTCCATTGCTTCCTGAAGGACACAGTAATCACATGACCCTTCACTATCTGAACCATAACCAAGTACTACCACCCAAGCTGTGAAAATATGAGAACAGAGATGTTCTCATTGGAACTAAAAACCTAGGCTCAACGGGCTAAAGCACCAGGAAAGTAAATTTTGGGCACATAGCCCTAAATAGGCTTTGCCAGATGGAAAAGCACTGCTGAAAAAGCCACACATTACATCTTGCATGAGTAGCTCAGACCAGGGGAAGCTGAATCACAGGAAGGTTAAGGAAAATGTGCTGAGCAGCTCAGAGCTACTTTGGGCAAGTGCTCTTGACCAAAGGCACACCCACACTGCTGGATACAAACTGTTTAAAACTGAGTTGTGCAGCATCACTTGTGATTCAGGGTGCCAGTGCAGCCTCAGATATCACTCCCCAGAGATGCCACTGCCATTTCCATTGGCTAGAAGATAACAGACTAACAATGAGGCACCATCAGTAGCTGGGGATGCTCTTGCATTGAACAGGGGCCAGGTTTGGCACACCCAGTACAACCAGGGAAAGGCTCCTCTCGACCTGATCTGACTGCTCCCAGAAGGAGCAGTGAAACTGGTGAAGGTGCCTATGTGAAACTGGATCAAACCCCAGTGGTGTTTGTGAGGGTCCCCAGGACGAGGTGAGAGATGAGAATCTGACTCCAAGTCCTCAGAAGGCTGATTTATTATTTTGTTATATGATATTATATTAAAATAAATGCTATACTAAAACTATACTAAAGAAAGAGAAAGGAGACATCAGAAGGCTCTGCAAGAATGATAATGAAAGCTC
>JAYDZK010000268.1:2087071-2101757 GCA_034509185.1 Euphonia xanthogaster
AAATGCTATACTAAAACTATACTAAAGAAAGAGAAAGGAGACATCAGAAGGCTCTGCAAGAATGATAATGAAAGCTCATGACTGACTCCTCAGAGTCCGACACTGCTGATGGTGATTGGTCATCAATTAAAAACAATTCACGTGTTTGGATAAACAATCTCCAGAGCACATTCCAGAGCAGCAAACACAGCAGAAGCTGAGGCTTCTCATCTTCCCAGGAGAAGAAATCCTGGTGAAGGGATTTTTCAGCAAATATCATGGTGACAAACCCCATCACTCATCTTTCCAAGCTGTGCATCATACCAAAAGACTGACGACCAAGTGGCATTTTCTGGAAATAGTCAAACTTCAGATAGTCAAATTTCAAATTCTTTCTATTTTGTTTTCTCTGTTAACTTCTAAGTATGTGTCAGCATCACTACAGTGAGCCTTGCTGAAATGAAAGAGAGTAAAGGTTTATTTTAAACCCATTTGTTGCAGAGATAAAGTGGTAAATTTAGGGTGGAATGTTTTCATGGAGATGTTGGACCAGTGGAAAGGCAAGGGAGCATTGGGACCTTATCTTTGAAGCTGTGCTTTGGGAGCCTGGGAGCACAGCCTGGCAGGCCACAGGGACCTGAGGAGGGCTGCACTGCAAGCTGCCAGGGAAAACAGGGAACTGCAGCAGCCCATGGGAACTTCATCCCTGCCTCAGAGCACAAAGGGACTCACTGCATAGCTGTGAGCAGCCCCTGAGGTATTCAATGTTTAGCTGGGAGCAATCCCCCAGGTGTTAAACCCTTGTGTGTTTCTGACAGCCCAATGCAGCCCGAGAACAGAAACTGAGGTTCCAAGCACGAACAGTGCCACACACACACAAAAAGTTCAGAGTTCTGACAAATGCCACTGCAGGCATGCAAACCCAAATAGATGTTAATTGCTTATTTTGTTAAGTTTATCTAGTGGAAACCCAGTGTTGTGAAACCAGGAACAATTAAGAGTGCAGGTGATTTCCAAAGATATGTCCACCAGTAGCCCACATGTTTATCCCAAGTCCTTCTTTAAATATCAGCAGCATACGTTTCCAAAATGATAATACCTACACTAAAATATTAATTACCTGCATAGACCTAAGCCACATACTCAGTAATTTATCTGCTAGAACAATTACACATCTAATACCTTGATTAGACTAGTGAAATGAGTTCCAAGTTAAAGACTGAAATTCTTTATCTTTCCTGAAATATACAAAGCCAAAATGGAATGCCCTATTAATATTAAAAGGCAGCTACTAGTAAAAGTCAGATAGTTCAAAGTTAAGTGGAATGATCTGCTGTCCCTAAGCACTGATCCACATATTCCCAGAAACATCTAAGAACCTATCTGTTCTAACCTCCACTGAGCAGTATTGTTGCTAATTGAACATGGAGAGTGGGTTTGTTCCATCTGATGTGTTCATTTCTTCTAAGAACACCCTATGGAATATCAAATGTACTAAATATAGCTGTCAACATTAAAAGCCTGCAACTGGAAAGTGCTATTAAAGAGCTAAGTGTACTTCACTTGGCATTATAAAGCCAAAGCCCTCTTTAAAGATACATCATGTTATTAGAGACTATTCACATTAATGCAAAAATCATCATTCTTAATCTATTTTACAAGGCACGTCTAGGCTACTTCCAGGCTCCAGAGTTGCTCAATTTCTCCCACATTTACTGGTAATTACATGGATGAATCAATAGTGTTTCAAGGAGGACAAAGAGGGAACTGCAGCAGATCCATACTTTGTGTCCAGGTAAAGCTTCAAAAGCAGAAATGATACAACATCTGTAAATTCCAGCTTCTTACTCTATTGCATTTAGCACTGCAGGGTCAAGGTGCTATACATTTTCAAATTCTTACAGGTTTTTTAGGAAACACTGAGAGATCCTTCTGCTAACTACGAGAGGGTGTTTGCCTTCCTCGGTGTAAATATTCAGAATTCCTGGTGGGAAGGAATTAATGCAGAAATGGAAGCACGAGAGAATCTAGAAATAACTAAGCCCAAGGAACATTTTGCTAAAATCACAAACAAAATGTGTATTTTATATATATAGCAAAATTACTTCCAGAGGATCTTTTGCTTCTACCTCTACAACTCCATCCTAATTATCAGCACCCCATGGAACTGTTTGAGAGCAAACTTCAACGTGCAGCTGGTACTCTGCTCTCTGTCAGAGGAGGCTCAGAAACACGGTGGAGGCTTTATTCATTTAAGAATACTGTAGTTAAGCATCCCTAGCAAATGGAATAACAGACTGGTTCAGGTAAGTGATAGTCATTTACCACAACCCCTACTGCACACCCCTCTGTTGGTCCCAAAACATGCAAGACTCATTTCAAAGGCAGGATGTCGAGCACCATGTTGCTAAGCACAGCAAACAATTTGTGCATCTCCCTTCCATGCCCCTTAACTGCCCCTTCCCTTCTAGTTTGTGGGAATTCATAGAATTTCAGCCATTTTATTTCTACCCTACATAACACATTGAGATCACTTATTCTAAAACTCTGATTAAACACAAGATTTCCTTCCAGATCATCCCCCCCCAGAACTTTGTCTTGAACAGGCAGTCTTCTCTGAAGTACCAAAGACAGCTACTCAAATTAGAGAGTAGAATTAGCACCAGTATAAAACAACAGTCTATAAATTTAAATACAGGCTGCATAATCCTGAGAAGTCTCAACTCCAACAAGCCAGCTAAATAAATAAATTACTAGATCACCTATTACAAATCAGTAACAAGAACCTCTCAGAAAATAATATTTTCCTCTCTACACAAATTGGGTCAGTTTTAAATACCATAAGCACCACAGAACATTCATGTCTTTCCTGGAGTTCAGAATACTGCTTGGCAGAGCACTAATAAAACATCAACGAATTCTGGCCTTTTCCATAGTAACAGAAACATTCCTGGTAATAATGTCAGCATGGTCTAAAAATGAAAGCATACCCATAGCAAAACACAGGAAACTGATAGAAGGAAAACTGATTTTTTTCTTTAGATAAAGCCTGTGTAATATTCATGCCTGAAGTGAAGCACCAATATTGTTCTTTCAGCCAAGACTGACCCAAGAAGATACAAGTAATAATAATAATAATAATGAATTGATTTGGAGGAATGAACAAGCACTACAAAAGCATAAACTACCAGCCAGAGAAGATCTCTCCATTGTTTACTCTGCAGAGCAACATTATTAGAGCCGAATCCCACAGGCCTTGTTTTTGTCGAAGTTCCCACCAAGTTCAGCAGCCATTTTTCCTACTTTTTCCTCCTGCAGCAAAGTTAAATGCCATTTTTTTGTGACACACAGCAGAACCCTCTCGTGTAGCTCATCCTCCCTTCATTATTGCAGGCTACAGGAGAGCAGTGACTTTTGCATGGCTGGGATTTTCCCATTGCAAGCACTCGCTGAGGAGCAGTCAAACTCTGATTAGACATTACAAAACCTTCTCCGAAGGCTTTCTGAACCACAGCCAGCAGGATTCCCTGCAGCATTAAGGCCAGTCTTGCTCCCACTACAGTCTGTGGGACTTTTGCCAAGGATGTAAGTGGCATTATGACTGGTCTCCAACAGCAGATATTACCCATCACTCTCACGACTTGATTAAAGACCTACCCACCTGCAAATATACAATAAATAAAGAGCTTAATTGCATAATTAATTACAAGGGCTTTTAATCCACAATAGACAACACCATAGGTTTTAGGTAGCCCACATAAAGCAAACTATTCATTAGACCAGTGTTTGCTTGATACCAGTTTGCAGGAAGATTGCAGAGGGATTCATTCAAAAGATACATATTTTCAAGAGCCAGAGAACACAACAGGAAGAAATAAAATAAAGGGAAATCAAAAGAATACCACTGCAGCCTAGACCTACAGGCAGAAATCATTTCCTTCTCTGTACAGAGCCTTCCAGCAAAGGTTTTTTCTAACAATATATGCACGATGGGCAGTGATTTTGAACAGCAAGTGCAGTGCTGCTACTAGACTTTTTTTTTTTTTCCAAGGCACCAGGCAGAGATGTAGCAGTGTACACAAGTGGGGTGTAAAGTCAATGGGATTACATTTTCCTAATTATTTTCTGCTTGAGGTTTACATCACATACACAAAACGAGATCAGCCGGGACTTGCCTCCCTAACAAATCACTCAGACTTAAACATTGCTCAGATAAACAAAAGGGGAGGGGGGGAAGGCTGAGAAAAGGCAGAGAAGTGCTTCTTCAGCCACAGTTGCAAGGAACAAAAACCTGGAGGGGGAAAAAAGCTGTTGGACCGCCACCAAATCTCCCCCCACTAGAGACAAGAGCCCATCTGCTGAGCTCTGCAACTTAGCTTTAACTACCATTCAACTCGAGTCTCTGCAGAGATCAATCTGCAGAGCTGGCAGATGGACCCCTGCTTCCCTGAGTCGCTGTGTTATTTGTTTAATAAATTTAATTAATATCCATACTGCACTGGATTGCTCCCAGAAAGGGGGCTGCAGCTCTCGCTTTCCCCGATAGCAACATGATGAGTGATTTCCCAGAAAAGACCAGATAACAGTACCCCCAGGCCACTGAAAAATTAAAAGTGCCATGTGCTTGCATTACTTCTCATGTATTAATTTTTGCACTGCACTAATTTGTTCTTGAAGCCTTTTTTAACTTTATAAAAGTAGGGGATTTCTGAGGGAGTCATAATTCATTTTGGTTTGGATCAGTTACAAAATTAATTGGAAAGGAAAAAAGCATCAAACCTAATTGAATTTCCAAAAATTTTAGCCATTTGTAAGAAAAACAAATTGTTAATGAGGGTGTCTCCTCAGGCAATATATATTGTCACAGTTTTTGCCAACAAGTTGTAGGCATTCAGGGTCATGTTGGACATGCTTTGGAGCACACTTATTTTAACCAACAAAGACATATTCAGCCCACATAAAAGGATTTTTAAAAGTATGAAGGATGAAAGAAAATAAAACTACTAACAAATTTTTACAGCAAAAAGCATGACAGAACACATGCTACGGTATTCCAGCAGCAAGAGGAAGCATAAAACATGCACAAGTGTTGAGAAAAAAAAATTATTTGTCTTCAATATTAGTGCTTTATATTTCCTGCATTTGAAATTTTTAATTTTCCATCCTAAAAAACAAAATTGAGTCATAATTAAGTAAAAATCATTCCAGTCAAGTCTATTTAACTCCTAAAGTTGTGTTAAATTTCTCTTTGGGCCCCATTTCCTTATTACCTCACCTTATGGCTGGAATATTTCCCCCTGGTGCTGGTGAGCTCAGCTCCAGCAGCAGGTGTCCCTCGTGGGCAGCCCGGGCTCGCCAGTGTTATCTGCAGCACCCAACCTTTCCCAGCACCTTTCTCCAGAAGCAGCTGAGGCAGCAGAGGTGAAGCAAACCCAAACACTCCTGTGTGCCCCTGGGGAGGGCAGGGGAGAGGTTCCCACCCCTCAGCTCAGCCTGCACACCTGCTCTGGGACCAGCTCTGGCCCATCCCTTTTGAAGGCAGCCTTGTTCCTTCAAATAACGAGCTTCCCTAGGAGGCCTTTGCTGGTTTGGGATTCTGGGTGGAGCAGGTTAAGCAGCAGCAGGACACAGTTCTGCACACAGACCCAAAGAGGCATTTAGCAGCTTTAGTGAACCACTGCTCTCTGGCAGAGCTCTTTCCTGGTAGTCTATGCCTGCCCTTGAACCTTTTCCACCACTGCTGCCATTTTTACAGTGAGTATCTCACCTTACCTTCAGAAAGCAGCACAGCCACAGCAGCAGCAACCACGGGTGTTCTGTCACCTTCAAAGCCAGCAGTGAGAAAAGTCAGGGAGCAAGGGCTGGCTCACCCCAGTGCTGTCCAAAATGCAATTCCCTTCCATCTGCAGGGTGGAACCCACTCGTTGAGAGAGGATCCAGGAAGGCAGCCCTGCATGGGAGGGGGAACAAGTGAAAAGCCCTACTGAACACAGCTGAAGACCCCTCTGTGAGCTCTGGCTGTGCAGTTGCAGCTCCCAGAGAAGGGGAGGCAGGGCCACCCACAGGACACAGAGCTTGGCAGTGTCCCCATGCCAAAAGCAGGAGTCACAGCAAAACAAGAGGTGTTAGGGAATTAGAACTGCTCCAGGGATAAGTTTGGGGAATTCTTCTCCTTACAGACCTCACTGAGAGTTTCAAAGAGGTGTTTAATACACAAATAACTTGCACAGCTCAAAAAAGGTTGGCACATGTATCCATAGATTTTTTTTTTCTTTTGCAGTGCTGGGGCATCTGAGTTCTGAAACAAATTAAGTTTCCTCTTGTGTATAACATCTAAAACAATCTTTTCTCCCTTACCTCTAACTTCGCAAAAAATTTACAAAGTCAAATGCCAAGCAAACGACTGGCTACCAAATACTGACACAGCAGCTTTTGTTCATTACAGTCTTGTAATTTTTATAAAACTGTTATTTATCAATCCTGTCCTGCAAGCAGGGAAGCTGAGAGAGCAACTTGCCACAGTCACCTCCTCCTCAAGGTACAGTCAAGAGTAGAGCCCTCATTCGCTCACTTGTAAGTAGTTGGAGAGTCTTGGACATAGTGAAAATCAAAAATAAGGCAGGCTTTTTTAACAGAGATGGAAAGCAGAAAGCACTACAGAGCAAGCCATTAACATGGGGTGTTCTACTGATTTTATCAACTTCAGCACCAGGTGTTTCATGTACACAGCATCACATCACTCAAAGCACCAGCCACCCTCACCCAGGGCGGGTCTGACACCCCAGGGAATGGAAATCCTCCCTGGAGCCACAAAGGACATTGCTATCCAAAGCCCCTGCCCCTCAGCCACGAGTGTGCAAGCCTGTGGAGCCAGGGCACAGCCCGGCCTTTGTGCAGGGGACACCAGAGCTGCTTTGGCAGGAGAAGCTGGGAGGCTGCAGCCCCTGTGCAAGCAACTCCCCAATTCCCAGAGGCTCTGAATGCCTCCCCACTTGTGACTTGACTTCCAAGAGAAGTTTCCAGCTCTGTTCTTCACTGCCTTGGCAACCTCATTTCCTCACTATGATTCAGTTTTGTTTGCCAAAGGGAGGCTGGTCATTTGTTCTCTCATCATACTGAGCTGCCTGGATATGATTAACTTCTTTTTTAAAGCCTCATTTCTCCCTCCATAACGTTTTTGGTAAATTGTTATTTATCATACTCTAAAGCTGAAATGAAAAATGTATTGGCTTATTTAAATATTTCATTTCCCCTCCCCCACCCCCCAAAAAAATTAGAATAGGTTTTTAAACACTGCAATGAAAAGGGGAAGAAGAAAACTTTCTATTTGATAGAAAATTCTGATTGTCGCCATCTGATTTTTCTTTTGGGAGGGGCAGGATCCTTATGGAGAGGAATTTACATTTTTTTGGCTTTGTTAATGTCTCCCTGAAAACTATCAACAAAACAGCATTAAGGGCTTACTTGTAAAAAAAACCTCAGAGGTTTCAGATGTCAGACCTTTCAGATGTCTGAAAAGGAAATGAATTTTAATGCAACGCAAAGATCAATATTCTTTAAATGAGAACCATGCCGTTATATCCAGGACAAACAGATTTCTTGATCCAAATTTTGCCTACTTTTGTAGCAGTGCTGATTTTCACAACCCACCCCATCCTCATGATGGCAGACAAGTTAATCAGACTACATCTGCCTAAATTTATTTTCACGTTCTCAATGATATGTTATTAATTGAAAGACTAATCCAGCTGACAGCCACTAAAGACACACAGTACCTTATTTATATTCCCCTGTGAAGTTATATGCATGTCAAATATTGAAATAAGCACAGAAAACAATCACCTATAGAACAGATATACTCTAAACCCACATGAGCTGCTTCTAAGACATTAGGACATAAATCTCTTTAACAGATTTATATGTGACCTTAGGGTTTTTTTCCCTAACAGAAATTCAACATGCTTCTACACTGGGGAGTGCACAGTCCTTTCCAAGCTGTTTTCCTTTGCAAATCTCAAAACAGTAAAATGACAAGAAAAGTAGGGTTACTGTAAGAAAGATGGAACAAATGCTGAAAAATTAAACAAAGTGAAGCTAATTTGATTCTTCTGTATAAAGCAAGCATGCAAGCCTAAAGCCTACCAGGTAACTTACCACCATGCACTGCATTTTTCTTGTGAAAATTTGCCCTGCATGAGCTATACAGACTAACAAGGAGGTATTATCCCCTTGGATTGTAATAAACAAGCAAAAAGTTCTTTCTAAAAGCAAACGGATCACACTCTTAGCCTCCCCTGTGCCTTCTCCCAAATCAACTGCAAGTTGAATTAATAATGCAGCTTCCAGGACAGAGAGAAAAGTCCTTTTATTTCAACATATCCATAATGTTATGGTTTTCATGTTTTGTTGCCTAGTTGGGCTTTGTGTTTGTTGGCTTTTCAAGTATTTTTCTTTATTCTTACAATTTCCAAGTCAACAGAGGATTTCAAGTTAGCTGTAATGCCATTTATCTATTCCTAAAACAGTATCCAAGTTGAATGATAAATTTCAGTCAAGTGAAGAAATTCTATTACTGCTCAACATTTACTGTATCAGTGTAAGCCTTAAAAAAAACACAGCACACTATGGAATCCCCATGCCTGATTCCAAAGTCAATAGGAAAGATCATGAGAGGAGCAACTGCAAAGGCTTTGGGTCATTATGCACTTAAATAAAGACAGGCAGAAATCCATGGGAAAGAGAAATCTATAATCCAGCAGCCCTTGCTTCTTCTTTGAGCTCATTTTGAGCAGATCACCTGGAAGGTGGCTGAGAGCTGCCTCTCCTCAATCTCTTGATGTTACAATCTGCTAGAGGGTCCCTTCATTACCATCTCCAAGTACATCTTTTATTTAGTTATTATTTTGGACAGCACTGCTAATCCAAGGTCAATCACCAGCTCAAACAAAAGAGCTGATGGAAGAGCTTGCCAAGGAAAGCCAGCTCTGCCTGTCCTCAGGGCAAGGAGGTACCACCAGCATGAAAGGTTAGTAAAATAGGAGTTCAAGAAAGCAACTGAAGCTTCAAGCTGATCTCTCATCACACTATCAAAGATAGAGAATTAATTTCCTTTCTTAAAAAAAAAAAAAAAGTAGGACAACTTCTAATATCCAGACACTGCAATTACAGCATGAGGACTGACAAACACCATGCTTTGACAAGGTGACAAATATATATTGATTGTTATTTAAAGTATCAGCTAGAAATTCTTTAGGTGCATTTTCCAGTGACAAATGGACTTTACAGAGATCAGAAAACATGGCAAAATTGATGAAATTCCTTTATGTGGGGTTCTGGAGTCCAGCTGCTTAATTCTATCAAAATCAAATGAAAACTAGCTAAAATTAAAAGCCTTAAGAGGCTGAAGAAGGTCCTTTGAGGACATGCTCAAGCAACAGGGCATCTAAGGCTGATTTGGAACTCAGCTTGGAGATGTGCTAAGCAGCAGTGGACACTTCATTACATATTCAGAAGGGAATATATTACCTTAACTGCCTCAGCCACACCACAAGTGTGAGAAAAGCAGCCAGTAAAAGCAATGTTACTTTTCCTAGATGTTGTTGACCGCAGTTCTTTTCAGGCTCAGATTCACTCCAGGTTAGACTTACCAATAAAGGGAGAAAGAAAAGGTGGGAAGGAGAAGAAAAATCAATCCCATGTTCCAAAAGCTCCACACAGAGGCTGTAACTAGAAGTGAATAACCTGGAGCTCCTGCAAGAGTCACTGACAGTTAATTTCTGTCAAGGAAAACTTCTACTGAGGTCCAGTGAGTGGGCATTGCACCACCTGGGAGGTGAATCATCATTTGTAGAACTCAAGTGCACCTAATAAGGATGAGCTCATTCTGATAATGCAATCTGACAGGCTGACATTCCCTATTACTGACTTTTGAGGTCACTCAGTGAATTTTGACATAGCTGAGTTTTCTCTTCCATGGCCTGCTAATATGTTAATTAAGAGTTAAATATATAATAGTTAAATAGATACTAGTTAAGTAAATGGTATATTAATTAATAGATTAATTAATAGACCATTCTTCCATGGTCTACATGGTATTGAGTGCTAAAGCTCTACCACAGACTGATTTCTACTACTGGGGTACCTGAATTACACCAGTGGTGCTAAGTGATCAAAAACTGTAGAAGCAGCTTCAGAAAACACCTGTTCCAGAAACATTTTGTGTGGGAAAGCAGCATAATTTATGTTTTTTATGAAGACAAGGTAGTATCAAAGTGCCCAAAGAGAATACAAGATTTCCAAATTCTGTTGTGCCCCAACCAGAAAAAGAACCCATGCAGCACCATTGATAGAAAAATTTGATTCTGTGGCATTATTTTAGTTCATCCTCCTATCTGCAGATGATTCAGGCAGTTAATGCTTCCAAAAGGCCTTCAATTAAACTTAGAAACTATGAGAAATTTATCATCATGATGCCAAGAAAATAATGCCCCATGTTTTGGGCCTGAATATGGCACCTGAATCTAACTCCAACACTAAAGCACCTCAAACATTCAGGAATCCAACTGCCCTGCAGCTAAGCCTAAATTTTACTGAAGCATCTAAAAGAAGTTTGGAAATTTTGAGGTGTAATTAACTGCAGCTGATTGTTGCATGCCACTGATGCTGAAAGAAAAAATGAATATTACACCTCAGTGAGTCAATGGAAGGAAGAAGCACCCTTCTTATGTGTAGGAGATGTACATTTCACATGTGTGTAATAGGAAGGAGTGTAAACAGAAGGTCCAAAGACCACCAGAGAAAAGCTTTTTAGCAGTTCTGTCGAGTAACTTACTCCCCACAATGCTTGGTGTGAGTCAACACTATTCAAAATATCTGAAGCTAGTGCAAAAGAACTTCAGTGTGGACTATTTCAGGTTCCTACTGATCTTGTACAAAGTTTGAAGTCAGTGAAAAGTCATAATATTCCACATATACTGAAGAACTCAGAGAGCACCATCACAACCCATTACTGAGTAAAAAAATCAGTAATTCTATGTAAAGAAACTTATGCTTAAAAAGGGTTTATTACAAATATTTTTATATGTCAAGGTTTCATTATTACAGTTCATGTTTACAAGGACTCCTCTCTCAGTTATTGAAGACCACAGCTGAAACAGAAGAAATACTGCAGCACTGCCAAGGGATTTCTCAGCTGCCAAGCAGGTGGTTATTACAGACTGCAAATGAACTTCATCTCTGCTGGGCTGAGATGTGTCCAGCTCTGCACCCAGCCACACTCCACTCTCCCCACTTAACTTCCTAAGAAGGAAATTTTGGTTTTTCCCCATCAAGTCCAGGCTGAGTGCTTAGTGGCTGTTCTTACGACTCAGAACAATCCATCTGCTCAGAAGGAATTGAGACATCCATGGAATTTTGTGTGAACCTTCACAATATGAACACCTAGTAGTGTTCAGTCACACAAGGAACTGAAATGAATATTTTCTACAGGAAGACCCACCAGCAACCTCTCCAGCAAAACCTGCCTCTCTGATCCAAGTTTCTTTTCTTTTGGACACGATTTTGGGAAAACTGGAGGCTTGAAGGACTCTGATCCGAGTTTCTTTTCTCTTGGACATGATTTTGTGGAAACTGGAGGCTTGAAGGACTCCACAGCTTTCCTGTGGGATTTCTGGCCAAACAGAAACCTGCAACTCAACATAAATGTTGTTGCTTTAAAAATACTAATATGGGGCCAGGAGAGGGGGTGTATGTAGAAGCTAAAACCAAAAGAGGAACAGAAGAAGCCTTTCTGCAAAAAGGCACATATCATCTTATTATTTATAAATGATACAGCATCAGGTAAACAGTTAGGTAAAAAGCATCAGTGTTTCACACTGCTCAAAATTATTTTCACACAAAATAACCTGTTTCCTGTCAAAAACTGATTTTTGCAAAAGGTTCTATGTGATCCACACCACTTTACTCAAACCTACAATAAAACAATTTTGCCATTCCACAAAATATAAGTTTTCCCATTTGAAATATTTACATGTCATGACTGGGACCATGAAATCATTTATTTGGCAATAACAAAGGAGCCTGATATCTTCTAAATGTTAGATGAAAACTAAAAAGTGGATTTCACTAATCTGACCAGTGACTGGGACAGATGAATAAAGTTAGCTTAAAAAAAAAAAAAAAATCACTCCTAGCTCTCCAGACTTCTTGTTTGGCACTTACATCACCATCACCCATAGACCATCTCTCTTCCCACCTCCAGCTCAAACCACCTCCATTCCAGAGAAAAAAAGCTGTTGTTTTATGCAACAAAGCTATAAAAAAAAAAAAATCTTGAATATATTTGATAATATCCTGGTGCTATCAGGCAGTAACTCCTAAACTTGGACTACAGCAAACAGACCAGGAAAAAGTAACAACTGACCTCCACAAACTCAGCCTTGTTTTCTGAGCACTAAGCTTTTCTGTTTGTGCAAGTGCCACAAACAATGAGGTGCATTTACTGTTTACTCTGTTTCCCCTTTCCCTTCAATTTTCCTGATTTTACTTGGTGGATGTATCCACTTTGATTCAACTGCTGACTCCTTCCTCAAGGTCCCACCCTCCTGAGCACACCAGGACACTGAATTTCATTGTATAGGTCCTGCAGGGCTGTATGAGATGCACCAATGAAAAAATACCACAATGTGCATCCCCAACACCCAAAAAAAAAAAAAAAAGGTCAGTGAAAGAAATCCTGAGGTCCCTGAAAAAAGAAATAATAGGGATAGGCTGATATTTTCCCTTCACAGACATGGCCATTCTTGACATTACATCTCTTTTAATGCATTTTCAATGTTTTTCTCCTTGAACTGTTCCTCTCTTAGATTTAGGATAAAATAATTTAGGAGTAACTTGAAAGAATCCTAATAATTTAATAGTCAAGCTTCATTTAAAGGAAAAGAAGCCTTCACTTTATTCTTAAAATATTATTATTATTATTAAAATGCAATAAAAGTTTCCATGCTTTCTTCAGCTTCCTCAGAAAACAGTATTTCTAAATCAAAGCTTTTCTGGTAGGCTCACATAATTTTGCTTCCAAGCAGAGGGTAATATTTTCACTTTTACAAGAAATGGCTTACAGGCTGACTCCTGCTTTAACACGAAATTTCAACTTCATAAACACTGTGAGTGTGTGACAAACGTGCTAGAGTGAGCATGAGTCACTCACTGGGAGAGCTTTATATATTAATTATAAATATCTATCAACTGAATTGAAGGAAAGTGTTTTCTCCTTTTGTTTGGCTACCACTTCTACCCTTGGTGGAGTGTGTTTGAGACTCATCCTTAAGAGCTGGGCATCCCAAATATGCCTGGGACTCAGGTTATTTCAGATCAAGGGGATATCAGAATTGTAAGAAGTAGAAACCCTTTAAAGTCACCCAGTTTGAAAGGTTTCAAGTACCATTTAAGACCCAATCAGCTTCTGCAGATTGACTGCTGATAAATTACCACCTCTCTGAATAGCAGAGACTGCTGGCTTGTGAAGTTTATTTTTAACTGCTAGTTAACTTTAACTTGCAGTTATATTTTAATTTATAGTTATTTAAAATTTAATTACCATCATGTCACTCAAAGCTTTGTACAGGCTTTCTTTTTTAAATGCTAGACATAAATCAGTAAAATAAATTAAATGCCACTGACTGCTACATAGTTATACAGCAAATTAATGAAATCACTCAGGAGTACACAGGTAATATAGGCATAAATAATACTGAATCCAACAAGTGGGGCAAATGTGCTATCAAACCTGTCATGCAGCCAGGGGGTACACCATGAAAGACAGCTCTCTGCTTATTTTAAGCAGCAGCATCTTCACCAACCTCAGCCATTAATTCACATCTCAGCAACTCTGCTGCCCTGGCCATGGCTGTTTTCTCCTGGTTTTCAAGCAGCTGTTTTGATGGCATGCCAGGCTTAGTCTGTGGTCTCTCTCTCTTTATGGCCTGTTTCAGTAAATTAAAAATCACCTTTGCACCTCTCAGATAGATGCAGCAGCTGTGCAGGAGGCAAAAGCCTCCAGACCAGAGTAAGCAGATGAAAGGTAACTGTGACCCTACAAGTTTAAACAGAACAAGAAAAAAGTAACCCTCTGCCCCCCAGAGAAGAAAAAGAAGACCTCTGTTCCCAGAGAAGAAAATAATTTTAGAAATAGATGATGAAAACTTTTACCTTTGAACAACTCACCTTTAAAACAGTACCCCACAAGTTAACATAACCCATAAACACACTATGAGGAAAAACCTGTAGAAAATTAAAAAAAAACCTTCACGATTACAGATTGCCATGGGCAGCTGCTATTTGTGAGAAAACCATGAGAAAACTGGGTTTTTTACTTATGGAGAAATCTCCGTGACATTAATAAGAGACATGAATTTTAATTAACATTAAATTAAACATTAATTAACATTAACCCACCACAGCAGCCATGAAGATTTCCACACTTCGAGGCTGAGTTTTGGAAAACCCACATTACTCCCTGAGGACTTCTGGAAGACTTTTCCTGGAGCTTTCTTTCTTGCCTTTCTGGCTGCCATTCCCAGCCCAAGCTTGTGTGGAACAACCTTTTTTTCCAGGCATTCTCTCACCTAACCCCACAATGCCACTATTTACATGCCAAGGTGGCAAATGTACCCTGAGAGCTCTGAGTAACCCCAAAAGCCACAGCACA
>JAYDZK010000268.1:2106898-2119112 GCA_034509185.1 Euphonia xanthogaster
TAAAAATCCATACAGTATAGACATAAAAATCCATAGACATAAAAACCATACAGTATAGACATAAAAAACCATACAGCATAGACATAATAACCATATAGTATATATAAACATGTAGCTTATCTATAAAAACATAGTCTATACATAAAGCCGTATAGTACATATCCATTAAAAACATATAGTACATATCTATTAAAATACATATTATATATAAAACCATATAGTGTATATATATAAAAACCAGTGTGTAAATAAAAACATAGTATATACATTAAAAACTTATAGCATATATAAAAACTTATAGCATACATATAAAAAACATAGCATACATATAAAAACTTATAGCATACATATATAAAAACAGTCTATAAAAAACAGTCTATACATAAAAGACAGCATGTATCTATAAAAATATATAGTATATATAAAAACATATTGTATATATTAAAACCATATAGTGTATATATATAAATGATATATAGTGTGTATATATATAAAAACATATAGTGTATATATAAAAACTTATAGCATATATATAAAAACATAGTCTATCAACAAAAAACAGTGTAATATATAAACATAGGCTATATCTATAAAAAACAGCCTCTACATAAAAATATGTTATATACATAAAAACATATTATATATCTATAAAAATATATAGTATATATAAAACCATATAGAGTGTATGCACAAAAAGCATGTAGTGTGTATATATATAAAACAAATAGTGTAGTGTGTGTATATCTACAGTGTATATGTATAACATATCAGTCCACCAAAACCAGAGCTGGGAATTTCTCAAGTCTTCAGCTACAGGTGCCCTTACCTCTGCTCCCAGACCCTGTTTAAAGCTTGTAAATCATTCCTAACAACCTGCTCCAGGTGGGATCCCTGCAGAATTCACTCAAGCACTGAGATTTGTCTTTCCAGATTAAAACCTTGTCCCACTGTGTCCCTGCAGGCCAGCTTCTGCTCTATCCAAGGCAGGCTAAAGCCCAGCCCGTGGCACTGCCAGCTTGCCTTTGTCCCCCCCATCCCAAACCCTGCCACAGTGCTGGAGCACAGTGCCCAGCTTCTGCCTTTACACCAAACACTGCAGCTCCTCAGAAATACCCCCACTCCTGGGCAGGGACACCCATTTCTGGGCATTTCACTGAGGGGAATGGCTGGGTGGGGGTTTCTGAGGTAGCAGCTGCAGGCAGCAGGGTCCTGGCACAGCAGTTTCCCACTTAGGAACAAATTCACCAGCATCCATCCCCCTCTGTCACCTGACCAAGGACTGCAGCAGCACTGACAAGGCACAGCTACAGCCAAAGTGCAACACCCCATCAACAAAGAATTTGAAAATGCTAAAGAAAAGGCCCCCCAAAAAACCAAAAAGGAAAGGGGAAAGGTCTGGGGCTGGGAAAAGAAGTAGGGTAAGTCATGGAGCAGAGGTAAAGACAGAGGTGTCATCTTCATTTTCATACACTCAGGGTGTTCTGGTGGTTTTACTTCAAACAATCAAAACCCGGGGAGTCACTTGCTGGCTCCCCCTCGGTGGGATGGGGAGAGAATTAAAAGTGTGAATGAGAAAGCTGTGTTTATCTCAGCCCTCAGGTGTACAGGTGAAGCAAAAGCCACACCCACAAGGAAATGGAAACAAAGAACACATTTGCCATTCCCAGGGACAGTGGAATCAACCATTCCCAGAAATCCAGGGCTCCATCACCCCTAGGGGCGCCTTGGGAAGACAAATGCCATCACTCTGGATTTCCCACACACGCATTTCCTTTTTCTTCCCCACACTTCATGTGCTGAGCACGAGGCCAGAAGATCTGCAACATCCCTGGCTTGGTTGGGGTCAGCAGTCCTGGCCATGCCCCCTCTTAACTCCTTGTGCTCACTGGTGGAGTGGGTGAGAGGCAGAAAAGGCCTTGACTTTGCATATACTCTGCTCAGCAATACAAAAATCCCCCAGTATTATCAAAATAATTCCAAGACAAATCCAAAATACAGCCCCAAACAAGCTACTGTGAAGAAAATGAACTCTATTCCAGCCAAAACCAGCACAGGTATACAGGTCATCAGGACTCATCTTTGTATCTCAGACACACAGCAAAAGCCTACAAAACAGGAAAAGTTAAACCCAAAGTAGGGGTCATATTTTTATAATTTCAGATGTGCCTAATGATTTAGATTAGAAACCCAAAACATTCAAGCCTGGCAGTAATGCCCCATTCACACAGAGCCACTTCCTCAGGACTGCCCAAGCTACACATTCCCCAGGAGAAAGACCAGACCCCAACTATCAGACTGCACAAGAGCAAGGATGCACATCTCACCTCGTGAGCTCTTCCTGCAAGATCCCACTGCAGTGCCACACCCTGCATCCAGCAGAGCCCGGGAGCTCTGGGAGCAGCAGTTCTGGCAGTGCTCTCTGATCCTGCTGCACACACACCAGCAATGAAGAGGCAGAGCCCTCAGTCATGCTGCCTGAAGCTCTTCCAGGGCTCAGATCTGGAGCCGGGGAAATCAGCAGGAGGTGGCAGCTCCCCGGCCTCCCGCACTGGGAGCCTGCTCCCGGTATTTGTAGGGTGATATTGTATCACACAATGTCTGCACTAAGTAGATATTCAAAATACTCTGGCTGTGGTGACTTCTCTGATCACAGTCTGTGTCTGTGAGGATCACACAGGTCTCCAGACTTTGCTTAAACTCTGTTTTTCCTCTGTCCCAACTGGAAAAAGTAGCTGGATCATGCCTTAGGGCATCACAGCAGGTGGAACTCCAGAACCTGGGGATTCTACTCTGCTTTCACAGGGAACAATACCAGTAGTTCAATACCAGCATGAAAAACAGCACAGCAAAGAAGAAACCTCTCTCTGCAAACACCTTTCTTTGGTTATTCTCAGTTCACAGGCCAGCAGCTAAAAAGATGTAAAAAAAAAAAAAAAAAAGAAAGAAAAATTGAAATAGAAGTCTTTTGAAAAGATTTCAAAAGTTGGGAAACTGCCTGGCATGGTGCATTGATTTGTCCCTTGAACAGTACTCAACACCTCAATTCTTTCTAATTGTCCTCAGTTTGCCTTAATTGAATTTTTGGAGACGAGGAAAAAGGGTCAGCCATTGAAATGACTGAAGTCAACTCACTACACTAAAATATTAAAAATTTAGGGCAAACCAATCCCTATTTATTCAGTCAGCAAAACTGCCTGCACTTCAACCATGTCCAAAATGCCTGGGGAAGAATCCCACTTGTGTATCTTCAGAAGCATGAGGAGAGCAGAAAAAGATCAGAAAGGTGTTTCTATCTCCCACAGATCACCCTTTTAATGACAACATTTATAAATTATTTATCTTTAACTACACGGGTACAAATAGAAATACATGACACACCTAAAGGTAGACATGATGGTCCTATAGAGCTGTATTTTATAAACACAAGTTTGGCCTCAAAAGCTATTTATTCCTCTAAAAAGCTATTTATTCCTCTAAATATCTGCCCTCTGGATCCTCTCTGTCAGCTAGGGGCGGGAAAGGCCTTGTGTGTTTTCTATCACACAATTAAAAAATATTAGTATTATATTATTTTTATTAATTTCCATTATTTTTATTACTTTATATTCATTATTATTGTAGTATTTTATTATATTTTAATTTTAATTATTTCATTTTATTATTAACTATTCACATTATTTTATTATATTGTTTTATCAATAACATTTAATTAATATTTTAATATTATTATTAAACTATTTTAGTAGTAATAATCATTCTTATTATATTTTAATTTTTTCTTATTTTAATATTCTATCATTAATATTTTGAAGCATTAATTAATTTTTTATAACTATTAGCCCTCCTCCCCAGTATATTCAGATTTTAAAGCCAAGAATATTTGGAAACAACAGCCATTAATTTTCAAAGATTAAGACAAGAACAACCCAAACTTGTTTATTTCTGTCGAGTTTTTTGGTTTGGTTGGAGTTTTTTGGGGGTGTTTGTTTGGGTGATTTTCCTTGGTTTATTGGGGCGATTTTGCTTGTTTGTTTGGGTTTTTAATTAAAAGTCTTGGATATACACATAAAAATTTTGGCCACCTTAGAGACAAACAGGGCAAAGGAAAACAAAGAGAATATCTTGTCAGATTTATACCCAAGCATTGCACGATATTAAATTTTCCTTTGTCCTTTTGCTTGTAAGTCTCAGTGAAAAAAGTATTTCTTTTTTAAATTGCAAATATTAAAAGTAATCCAAACTGCAATCTGAGAAAAATGATATTAAACTCTGAGAACACGAGGTAACAACTCAGAAGCCTGGGAAACCAGAGGCTGGGCTGCATCAGCAACACAAGAGTGGAAATCTCTCTCAGAAAATGGGGAAAATTGATGGGAAGCCTGGGGTGGAAAGATGCAAGCAGCAACTTTCTCTTCAAGTCAATGTACATAATAGGGGAACTGAAATCCCCCACGGAATTCTCCTGGAGGTTGCAGAGGTGTGAGGAGGACCTCACTCATTCCCTGCCATGGCTGCTGGAATGTTGCTGCACTTCATGCAGATCTGTTTTGGTGATGGGTAAAGCAATGCCACCACATACTGCACGTGAATTGCTCCCAGGAGACAGCTCTCTACTCATTTATAAACCAAATTATCCTCAGTGCTATCAAAATGCTGCCTGTTCCAAAATCTTCCACTTAACAAATCAATCCCAAAAAAAAAAAAAAAAGAGGCTATCAAGTTGGTGCCTGGGTGTCTGTTATCACAATTCACAGGTTCAAGTTTTCTTTACAGAGTCACAGAAAAATTTAGGCTGAAAGGGGTTTCCAAAAGATACTTGGTCCTGTCCTCTGGCTTGCCCAGTCTAATTTTGAGTCCTTGCAGGGACAGAAGCCTTACACATTGTCCTCCCTTACACTCTAGTGTGAAGTCTCCTATCTTTTCAGGCATTTTATTCTGAGAAAGTAATTTCTAAAATTCTTTAGGATTCTTCAGAATTTAATAAACCCGTATGCACTAAGAATAAAAGATAATTTTACACTATTTCACTAGTTTAACTAAGAATGATGGAGGGTTTTTTTAAATATATACATGTATACCTATACACATATTTACAAAGTGGAAACATTAACTTGTGAATAGAATATACATATCAGTACCTACTAGAGCTATTATGCCACCCTGTTTTCAAATTATTAAAACTAATTGTATTAAATGATGTCTCAAATAGCATAATGATACCTTGTAAAAAAAGTCATTGTTTGATCCAAGTGAAAGGGAACAATAAATACCTAACATTTACTCTTCACTTCATTATCTCAAGTTGGTTTTTTTTTCCACTGAAGTGAAGTTATTAAGTCTGAATCACAAATAATTAGAATTTTATATATTAAAAATTCAATCATAAAGCTCCACCAAGTGGAAATCCTTAAAACTACACTAAGCAAATTCCTGAACAAAAATTCATATTATAATTACAACCAATATTCACAAATCCAATCATATTCAATGAATAACAAATAGGCTACCCATACCCATAACTCATAGTTTTGACCAGTGTACACTAATCACATTATTGATTGGGGTTGGAGGGAAGAATAACTTCAACATCATTAAGATATTTAGTTTTCCCTCTGGCTGGATCTGCTCCTTTGAAACATTCATCTTGTTATGTCCAGTGCAGCCTAAAATGTTCTCTTAACACTGATTTGGCTTTTCAAAAAACTCACCTTTCTGACTTGCTGAAATTGCTTTGGGAAACTTCCATTTCCCCTTCTTAATGAGCAGTTTTAGTTATTTACACAAATTAACAGGCATTGCCATTTTAGGCAGCGTAAGATTCTCAAACCAGTGTAGTTTGTTAAATGCTTTGCTCTCTCTCACTGTTGAAATATTCATCATCTGTGTAATTTTAACAGCCTGATAAAAACTGTTAAAAGCATAGTTGTGCTGCCCAGCAGGTAGTGCCATTTTTAATGAAACCATAACTGTCATGAATAAATTATTAGCTCATTAGTTATTCAGAGTGTACCTCAACTTCCATAAGAAAATTTGTTTCAGTATGGGACTGCAGAATATGCCACAACCACTCTCATCCAGTAAAAGAATTAGCAGAGATATTTCAAGCTAAAGTTTGGTCGTGGTGTTTGTGAGGTCCCCAGGATGAAGAGGAATTGAGAATCTGACTCCATGTTCTCAGGAGGCTGATTTATTATTTTATGATATCATATTAAAGAAAGCTACACTAGAACTACACTAAAGAAAGAGAAAGGATACAGACAGAAGGCTTAACAAGAATGATAATGAAAAACTCATGACTGACTCCTCAGAGTCTGACACAGCCGATGGTGATTGGTCATTAATTAAAAACAATTCACATGGAACCAGTCAAACATTCACCTGTTGGTAAACAATGTCCAGAGCACATTCCAAAGCAGCAAACACAGGGAGAAGCAAATGAAATAATATTGGTTTTTTCTCTGAAGCTTCTCAGCTTTCCAGGAGAAGAAATCCTGGCGAAGGGATTTTTCAGAAAACGTGACAGTGACAAGTTTGGTCTCAGAACATTTGAACTTGACTAAAGCACAGAATAAGGAATTTTTTTTTTTTTACATACAGAATTCAGAGGGATCCAAACCCACTTGGTATATTTGGTAGCACAATGCCTCTCCCAGAGCAGAACAGAAATGTGAACTGGTACCTGGAGTTTGAAATGTATCTGTGAGGACATTGAATATTTAATATTTAACACATGCCAGGAGCCTGCTCTCCCAGCACCATGTGGGTCACTGCCTGCATTCAGAGAGCAGCACACAGAGTTATCAGCACAGTGGCTCAGCTCTGCTTCACACAGCACAGAACCCAGAGCCACAGCCACTCTGGGGAGGTCAAACACCATCACACAGCAGTGCATTAACACTTCCCACACGAGCCTTTTGAAGGGAATTGCAGCCACATTTGCTAATACAGACATAGCTTTGCTTGGCTCAATCCTTTGGCTCTGGTTTGGTTTTGCATTTCCTTGCTTTGGCTTTGTTTTCCAGCCCTTAGGTTCCCACAGCCATAGATAGAGTGGAAAGAAGTTAGATGCCACTCCCTTATCATGAAGGGGAAGTGTTTTCTACACTGCCACTCTCTAGGCAACCTGTGGACCTTGAAATGGTGAATAATAAATGATCCAGTTAACTACAGGTGATGCCTCAGGATTTAGCTTTTCTATTTTTCAGATCCTGTCCTGCTGCAGTGTGTAACTCTGAAACTCCAGGGCCTCTCGGCTGCTGCTCTCCCATTTTATTCAGACAGAACAATTCCTCTCTTGGCCTGAAACTCAAGGACACCTCATTGTCTCAGGCCCCTAGAGATGTAAACAGCAGTGAACTGGGGAGGGACAAACTTGGAGTAAATGTCTTCATTACCTGAAACTGTAAATGGGAGGATTTATCTCTCATAATATATTGGACCAAACTTGTAACTGTATGAAAAACTTGTGACTGTCATCCATCCCAGAGGCTTTTGACTGCCCCAGGTGAAGCTATTAAAGGCCTTCAATAAATAGCCACTTTTATTCTCTTAATCTTGTCTAGCCTCTGTCTCAGGCAGCCAACCCAAGGCATCACAGGTTAGTCAGAGTAACAGCACTGCAAAGCTAAATCATGACAAGGGAGCCTCTGCACAGAGGAATAAAGCACTGCAGGAGAATTAAAAATAACCAACACAGTTATGTGGACAGCAGAGCTTGGCAAACTGTTTAAAATACTGAAAAGGTAACAGGGCTGACACTACCCATGGTCTGTGACAAATGTGACTGCATGGTGTTTTCTTTAAAGCGTGGCATTTCCATAGTGACATTTGTCACTACACAAAAATTAATGAGGTTCACCAAAAAAGGCTGAGAAAAGTGAAGAGAGATCACAAAAAATATGTTAATGTGGAATTGTTTGAGGGATATTTTAGTAGTCTCAGAGACTTTGGGCCAGTGCTGCTATTGTTATGAATGACTAGAAGAAAATGGTTAGATGTAATAGCACTGATAGCAATATATTCAATATCAGTGTAACAGAAGCCATTGGCTTGGGCCATACCAGTTACAAAATCCACTTAAATGCTCATTTGATAATATAAGATGCAGACCACTTTTAAGATGGCAACTTCATCCACAGCCTAAAAAAAGCCACAAATAATTACATCATTTGGGGGTAATGGTTAGTAAAAACCAGAAAATTAATTCCTAGAGCAAAGCTTGTTTTATACAAGGAAAAATCCCAAGGAGGTGCAGTGATGAGAGTGAATCCATGCAAAGAACTGAAACTACAGTGCTGCTTTACCAGATGTTTAACTAATAAAAACCCAGAAAGAGTTCCCAGTAAGGCTCTAATCAAAGTGCTGTCTCAGCTGGCACTGAGGAAGAGAATTCATCACAGATCAGCAGATATTTGCACAAGGAAAACCTTCCAATAAGCTGTGGATCTTGAACCCAGAAACAAAAGGCCTAACCAGGATGCAATCCCCAAAAGTCACAGCTAGGAAAACTCTGGCTAAAAGAGAAAAATAACAGCAGTGATTAATTGTTGGCACCATATACTTGAGATTCTTCAGCACCAGAAATATTTCTTTCAGAAACACCCTTTTTTTTCCCCCAAATAGAGCTGCTACAGCTCAAGCAGGAATTACAAGCTCCACAGTGATTTATTAATCAAAAGTGCCTGCTCCAAGGAACACAGGTCAAGCCACTTGAACAGAAGGGTCCCACTGGTGTTTGAAAATCCAAACATCTATGACAGCACCCTAGGCAAGAACTGAATTTCTCCCTCTTTAAACATACCTTTGTGCTGCAAGCATTAGCAATGCAGCACCTCTGATATGTTTTTCCAGGCTGATAATTGAAATTTCAGTTAAAATATGGTTTATTTATGCTCGTTGATGCACTCAAAATAATTTGCAAAGAGCAAATTCATCAGGCTGAGTGAACAGAATAATGGCTCTGCATCTGTGGGGGTTTTGTACAGGTTCCTGTTATTTTTTTCACTCATTTGAATCAATCTGAATCATTTCTGCTAACCTGAATGGAATATTTTTTCAAGTATTATATCCTCTTCTGTGGGAACATCTTCTCTTTATTTTGTTTCATGGGAATAGAGTGTTATGATCACAAATTAGCACTATGATCAAACAATAGCCTTCAAAAAAAAAAACCCTGCAGTGGTTACATTCAAAACAAAAACCCTTTGTGGAGTGCAAGGTTTTAAAACAAGCCTTTGTGACTGCCCTGGCACTTGTTTTTAGCCTTATAAAATTAATTTCTGACCATTAACACTTCATGCAGTTGTCTTATGCCAGGGGATGAAAAAATATCTTCTTACAGGGAGACTGACTTGTCAAGCACGTGTCACCAGTGCTCTTGAGACACTTCCAGCTGTGCCAAAGTGAAACATTGCTGCAGGCCAAGCTGCTGGGGAGGCAGATCCCTTCTGTGGAATTCCTGGACTGCATGAATGTGCATAAGCCTTGCATATATAAATAAATGTTTAAATAGAAATGAATATGTTACTGTAAATATACATGGATCGATTCTTATAATAGACATTTAATATATTAATATATTTGACATATATAACAACTATATATACACTAGATGTAAATATATATCTAGTGTATATATAATAAATATATAATTATATAGTGCATACATTATAAATGTTATCATATATAGTAAATATATAATAAATTACTATTCCTTCCAGCACTTCAAGCACCTAAATGCAGAATTCCCAACTTTTCCCTTCCTCAGCTGTGCTTCTGTTTTGAATTGTTCACCCTACCAGCAATCAAGGTGACCTGTTGGACCTTGCTGCCCACGTGGCACCAGAACTGCCATTATTTTCTCTTTAACTGCATTTACTGTGGCAAAACACAGCTCCAATACCTATTTTCCATGGAATAATTTAGAATAACTGCAACAGAAAGTGATGCAATTATCACATGCATTATATCCTCTCAAGCCATCACCTACATTATGTTTATAGAGCTGTTTTAGGAGCATCAGAAGCATTTCAGGGGAGCGAGGCTGTGGGTTGAGCTCCAGTTTGACAGCAGCTGGTTTGTTGTTTCATGTAAATTCACAGGTGATTTTTCCACTCAGACAGAAGGAAGGGCCATGCCCAGTTTGCTGTTTCTGTGCTCACAGTGCAAAAGGCTTTGTCAATAACCTTGCCAGCCCCTGTGGTGTTTTCATTGGCAGTCAGCAAATGGCTAAGCCTGACCAAACCTCGAGCCCTGAGACAGGCTGAGCACTTACTGAGACATTTTGGAATTAAAATAATGTAATTTTTTTTTTTTTAATCCCCAAACAGCATAAATGAAAACACTGAAAAAAAATTTATACAAATGGAGAGGAAAAGAGAACAAAAATTAGTCTGACAAGGAAGATGACACCTCACAAACTCAGCACCTTTTTGCAGTCAATTCCACTTGTGCAGAAAACAATTTTTTTTTCCTACCCTACCACATAGAATTTGGATATTTTAGGAAAAAACTCATTACCATCAAGAAATGTAGGACATCTGAAAATCATGCTTGAAAGGCAGCCCCAGCTTCCTAAGAAGGAAGAGGTCAGGGAAGAGAGGCGACTTCAGGAGTGCTCCAGCTGCACCTACTGAGCTGTGCCAGACTTCCCAGGTGACTCCAGTTCTGCTGCTGCGTGCTGCCCTCCCACCAGGCAGCTCAGCCCTGTCCTCTGACCTCCCCCTGGCTCTGTGCATCCCCTCTGACCCTTCACAAGGGGGCAAAGCCCCTCGGATTCTCTTCCACAGCCTTGAGGAGGCACAGCAGCTTCTCGATGCCTTTCGTTGCATTCTTCATGAGATGAGGAAGTAATTCCACGGGTTTAAAATCAAATAATGCTTTTCATCTATCTTTCACTTCCTCTCCCACTACCTCCCATACAGGCTCTCAAGTTTATTGTTATAAATCTGTCACTAAACCAAAAAACCCACCAGTATGTGAAGGCAAGATTGCTCAGCTCGCCCCACGCAGAAAGGCAAATATCTCCAGAAAAACTGAACATAAGTTTGTTTTCAGGTTTATGCAGCGTGATGAATAAATTCCTTCACGCCAGCTACCAGCAAGGGTTGTGATTTTAGCTTATGGTCAGATCTCAGAAAACAAAAAGCAAGCAACAACAGCAAATTGAAATATCCTTCAGGTGAATAACCTAGTAAATAACTTTACTCCAAGCATGAGACTGTCCCTTCAATTCTAGGTTTTAGAAAGCTTGGTTTATTCCACTTTGGATGGTCAGTCTTAGCCAAGTAATTCCTGATTGAATCTGATGCAAACATAAACTGAGCTCAGGTAGTGAAATGGACTCTCAATGGAATTGAGAGCAATTGTCTCTGCGCCCCACTCAGTGAATTTTATAGATGTTGCAGTTCAAAAACATTTCATGTAAGACAACCCAAAAAGGGTTTTAGGAGCTGAGTGCTCTGTACATGGAAGGTGTGAATACAGCTGTCCACCATACAAGTAACTCCTAATAATATTATTTATTCATAGTAATATTATTTATTATTAGTAATATTACTTATTTTGCCTCTGCTTTAGAAGGAGTTCTGCTCAAATTAGCTGACTCACTGCATTTGGCTAAATGCAAACCAAGTTTTTCTCGTTTTCTTTATTTGTAAAGTCCAAGTCAGCTCATATAACACAGATTTTCTTCATTAAAAAAAACAAACAAACAAACAAACAAACAAAAAAAAACCAACAAAGGCTGCATCATCAGAACCTCTGGGTGAGCAGGCTAATGGGAAGTGTACTCCAGGAATAATCTTGGTTTTAAAAGTCAACAACAACACAATGAGCCTGCTGTCTTTCTAGCCAAGCCACAATACCATCTCATGTACTTGACATTGAAGTTTAGCACAATATTAAAAGCATTTGGTTTCCCAGAACTTTTTGAGGTATATTAGCTGAATAAAGTGGCCCATCTGATTTTTCAGACATACCACATTAAAAAAAAAGAAAAAGGTATTTTAAGCCTTTCCATCTCTCATGGTTTAACCCCAGCCAGCAGCCAAGCTCCAGGCAGCCCCTGGTTCACTTCCCCACCAGTGAGCTCAGGGAGAGAATGGGAAGAATAAAAAGTAGAAAACCCATGGGCTGAAATAAGGACAGTTTAATAGGGAAAGCAAAAGCCACACATACAGAAGGAAAGGAGAAAATGGAATTAATTTCCTGCTTC
>JAYDZK010000268.1:2134522-2151111 GCA_034509185.1 Euphonia xanthogaster
TTTTTTTTTTTTTGAGAAAAAAAGACATTTCCCTTGGAATTCATTTTCTCTCCTGAGGATTCTGTGTGCACACTGCCCGAGGCAAACACACACCTTTCCCCAAGGGCAGGGGGATCCCTGAGCACCTGGGGGCTCCCGTGGCAGAGATGCCTCAGCCAGGGCAGGGTCTGGAAGCTCTGTCCCCACCCAGGACACAGCCCAGGCCTGCCAGTGTCACCCGCTGCTGGAGCCCTGGGCGCTGAGAATTTCAAACATTCTGTGCTGGCAGGCACTGACCCCCAAGAGAACGCTGCATTTCACCTGGAGAAGGCTTCCAAAATGGAATGACAGAGCTGGGATTGTGGGTGTGCAGTTTATAATATCACAGGGCAGAAAACTTAAAGAGTTTGGGGTTTTAGAATACAGTAATATATATAAAGTAATATGAAGGTTCTAGGGTGGAGGCTGATCCTCCTTCACCTTCTTCTCCATGGGTTTGGGTGGGTTTGTGTAACTGGATAAAAAAAGTCCACGTTGCATGGTTGGTTATTTGGTTAAAAGTAACAATAATTTAGGTGTCATTTCTTAATTGGACAGTTTATCCTTACTAGGCCTTGTAGAGAGAGAGGTGGGGCTCCATTTTTACCTTGTTAGAGTGAAGTGCTGCAGAACTCAGGCTTTGTGAGACTGCAACACAGATAAGAACTAATAAACATCTGAGTCCCAATAAGAAATACCCTCTCACACATTTAATCCCGACCCTGGTGAAAAAGAAGTTAAGACTCCACAACCCACTGCCTGTTCCTGGCATTTTTTGTGAGGAAGAGCCCAGGTTTGCTCAGAAATACCACGGCCTCCCATGGGTATGGCCCTGGTGCTGGGGCGGGAGGGGAGCACAGACCCCGCTGCCAGAGAGGGCTGAGAAATGGCTGGGGGTAGGGAAAAGGTCCTGACCTGTGTGTGTGTGTTTTGAGCAAAGGGGCAGTCTCTCCAGGCCTTGCATTTGACCTCCTTACCTCGGGAAAAGGCTGCAGCCTGAAGGACTGCCCTAGTATTGTCAAGGATAATTTGTTCTAAAGATGAATATCATTAATACAATGGAGAAATAACATGAGCATGTTCCAAACCATCCATGATACAGCACTGAGCACTCAATGAATCCAAATTTGGCATCCCTAATGTGCCCATGAAGGAAAAAGAGCCCTGTTTTATCCATATTAGATGACATGGAGGTGAATACCATGCTGTCCCCTCACCCAAGACTCCAGCACGAGGCAGATCTGTGGTACGTGGTTACCTGGGGTTTTCTTCTCTACAAACCCACTGAAGGGTTTGCACCATCTAATGAGAAAGGGGTGGCTGTATCAGAGCAAGAGTGGCTTTCCTGGAAGTATTCTTAGCCCTGGGCAGGTTATGAGAAGGGCCTTTGGATTGTAGTCATAAAAAGAGGGCTGAATTTCAAAGGTAACTCAGCACAACAGAGCTGAGCAGGAACAGCTTTGCACAACTGCCAAGCAGAATATGGCTGACACTCAACAATTCAAAAAAAAAAGCAGAAACGTGATAAGAATAGAAAGGATGTTCATTTTCAAGCAGAAGATAAGATATGGAATAAAGTTCATTCTCAGAATAGTGCAGAGAAAGATTTTATGGCTGCATTATCCTCCAGCCAGAAGATTCCTCACCAAGTTGTTTAAGTAATAGGGAAAACCGAGCCCCAGTGCTTGCTGTACACAAGGTGTGCTGCTGTGGGGTGCCAGTCCTGGCACACTCACACCTCTGGCAGCCTTATTCTGGAGCTCTGATATATTTTATGAATTCTGAAGCTCTGATATATTTTATGATTTTTAATATTCATTTTTTATATTCTTTACATGTCCATCTGATTTTATGTACACGGACATCCCACCTATTCATTCCTATATGTTCTTTACCTCAGACACTGTGATTTCAGCTCTCCCTCAAGAAGAGGCAATAACCACAGAGAGGATGGCCACTCTAAAACCTCTCACATGCCAGTGATGTTAACTTTCCTTCCTCTTTTTCATTACCCATCTACATCTTGGCGTAGTTAATACATGGGAGTAGGAGAGCTTGGGAAGGGAGAGGTGCTGGGCAGCAGGACTCAGCTCAGAGAAAGGATTCCTCACTGCCTGTTAAGCGTGGCACACCCTGCAAAATTAAAATTTACTGGAGAAGCAGAAAACAAATGGATTGCCAAGGCTTGTGAGACCTGCAAGACAAGGCAGGGAAAAGTTACTTAGGAAGGTAAAGGCAAAACTGCACGTGGTTTTTAAGCCAAGGAAAAGAAAGTTAAAATAGAATAAAAGTCTACTAAGAAATTAGTAAAATTGCATAAGTTTCCTGTAGACCTATCTGCAAGTGTACATTTAAACTTCCAAAGTGATGCAGGACACTCCTAATGTGTGGAGTGTGAGTATATGGAGTCTGTTATCAAACCAGGAGTGGGTGTGAATGATTTTAGCTGCTAGGAAGCTGGAGCTGCAATTGAAACCTGATGGAAGCACTGCAGGTTTGCATGCTGAGTCTCAGTTTCCTCATAATTTCAGATTCCTTTATGTCCTTGGGCAAATCACCTGATTCTGGCAGGTCTCTTCCTTCTTCTGTAATAGAAATCTGTTGGTAATATTTCCCTTTGTCCAAGCAGACAATAAACTCTTCCAAACAAGAACAGGCTCTTGCATAAAAGTCCTACAGCATTAAAAATACTGATTCCTGAGATTTTTTTTAATTCAGATTTCAGTGGATTTGTGGTTAATTAGGAGGGTAATAAAAAGGAGGTATATCCAGGTTTGAAAGATTTGCTGATATTTGAGAATGTTACTAATTGTTGTCTGAGGGGATACACCAGAACTCACCAGAAGTTCATTAGTCACCTTCCCAGGTCATGAAGATGTATTTTGATTAGTTATATGTGGAGAGGAACAGCAGTCTTTTCCAGTGCCCTTCTGTCCTACTGTTCCTTTCATAATTTTCTCCCACTCCCAGCTTCACTTCTTTTTCCATGCTGCCTCTTATAGTTTGAATAACTTCCCATCTGCCACATGCCAAATCTCCTTTAGATCCTTCCTTAAAACCACTTCCTTCTCACAGCCTACTTAGGCTGATATTTTCACCAAGACATCTCCATTCATTCCCCATCTGAACTATTGTGCCATAAATCATATTTGTCTTGCTCAGTTTGTCAGCACTAAACATAAAACATGTCCTGGACATTCTAGCAGTCATTCCCAGTCTGCTGCCACATGAATGATAGCGGGGTCTTCTATCAATTTCTGTACATTTCCCAGCAGGACAGAGGAGAAAAAAATAATTCAAAGAACTTCCCCACAGCCCTCAAGGCTTGTCTGTATTACACAGCTGGGAACAAACATTTTTTTTGCTCCTGTGAACTACAACTCACAGCATTATTAGTTAACCAAAGGTTAAATGGAAGTAACAAATGTTTGTTTCTATTGCATCCGACAGTTCCTTACACATGCACGAACATCTCAGCAGATACTTAAACATCTCTTCCTTCTTGGTTCTGGTAGCCAATTTCAAATGACATGGCAACTGGGACTGAACAGAAAAAAAAATAGTAATAGAATAATAGAATAAAATAATGGAAATGATAATAGAAAAAATAATTACTAGTCCTATTGTTACTACTAATAATAGAAAAAATTACTAGAAATAGAATTAATGATATAGAAAAAAAAACTTATTAGTCCTTAAAAGTCAATAGCAAATAAGAACCACTTAAAATTTGATGAGAATGATCTGTTAACAGTTTTCAAAATTAATTTTGTCAGGTCATATTTAGTCAACCAGCTCTCTATTTCAATGGTGAAGATTAATGCTTTTTCCATGAAACTAATGCCAAAACTTTGACTCACTGGAAATAAAACATTAGTTTAAAGAGCTACTCATTATCATTTGTTTTACAGTAAAAAACTCAATTTCTTGCATTGAGATATAAACCATTTTGTCACATAACAGTATACTGGAGAAGACCTGGAAGGTGACCTGTGCACAAATAGCTCAACCACTGGTGCCAAGTTCCCAACTGCTGTGACACTTGCACAGTTAAATGGAAAGTGAAGTTTCATTTGCTCAAACTGTTGAATTAGGTTAACTTCCCTGTGTAAAACAGAAATTACAATCCATAGCTGACAGGAGCCTGGGGATTAATGCCATTTTCCTAATCCACAGGATGGGGGATGCTCCCTTAATATCAGCAAATAAAATCCTGGCATAGGGCAAAGAGTTTGAACAGATTGTGACTACAAAGTAATGACTTTGGAAAAGGAAAATACCTTTACACCTTCAGTATGTGTTGCTGCTCTGTGAAAGACACCGACAATAGATCCTGAGATCACCTTCAGGCCTGCCAAGGCTTTATTCCCACAAGAAAGGAGCAAAATTTGGGAAAGGGTGAATGGAAATGGATGGTGTCCAGCACCTTGTGGGATAATTTCATGTTTGTTTGAAATCAAAATAAAAATCTTACTTGAGCACTGAAAATCTACAGCTAATATCTAAATGAGACAAGAAAAAGGTAATATAGCAATGGTTATTTGTTTAATATATAATTATATTAACTGTCAAAGTTGGAGTATGGTAAAATCATAGCAGGGATTCCTGCAAATTGGGCAAAAATCCTTCAAATTCTCCCAAATTTCCCAGAAAGTACAGTGGGCAGCAGTTGTTATTCTGACATAAGTTTAGATGGGTGTATTTCATTTTATACTGTATTCAAAGTTTTATCCTTTTGTTGTTGTTTAGTTGGGCTTTTTTTTTTTTTTGGGGCACGTATTTTTGTCAATTTTGCTCTCAAACCAAATTACGTTTTCAGACATTTATCCTCTACAAAATATTTAGGCTCATTCTTAACCTACCAAGATCTGAAACTAGTATTTTTGGCTTTAGGAATGCTCTAAAATGACAAAGCTGAGAAAGCACTGGCAGATAATGCCTTTGGAAGTGGGTACAGATGTATTGCAAAGGCAGGGAAGCTGAGGAATCTGCAGAATTCCTTCACCCAAATGGGTTCAACACTCCTTGCTTTCTCTAAAATGCCAATGATTTGATGCGTGTCACATTTCTTGGAATTACCATCATTGTGAATTTGGGGATTTTGCAGGCTGTTTAAGCTTCTGCTTCTGAATATGTGTACTAAATATTTGGAAACTCCGAATTATCTGAAGAAACCACTGGTGGGAGCATTGTTAAAGTAAAGGCAGCTCAGAGAACACATAAAGAGTGTGAACTGCACTGATGCTGATGCTGCCAAAGTTCCTAATGCTGGTCATGATTTTGGTTCCACAGCATGAAATGAAGGTTGGGATTTCTCAGAGGACAGATGAGTAGTTTCTTTTTTGGAAAGATAACTTTCTTTTAGAAAACAATATATCTTTGGTGTGTCTCCACTTGGCTTCTCAAAAATGGGAGCATTCAAGGCTTCTAGCTACCACTAATAGGTTGTGCATGTCCAAAAGCACTGTGGATTCTTATGCTAACAGCTTCTTGTTCCACATCCAGAAGGGCTCAGCTTGGAAATGAGAGCCTGATCTTTCTCTACGGACAGCTTTCCAAGCTCATTTGGATCTTCATGTTTGAAGTGGAGACTTTTCCCCCTTTTCACATTATTGCAGACAGGAATTGTTCAGGTACATTTGTGAGAGCTCACCACCTTCATTCCAGCCTCTCTGCTTCTAATTCAGGAATGCACTTCAGCAAATCCATCACTCTGAACTGTGGGTGGACTACAGACTTATTCAGCAATTTTGTGAATGGGAATGTTTTCTTACAAACCATACAGTTGGAACCTACTAAATACTCACTGCCACGCAGCACAAGAAAGAATTACATCCTGGAATTACAAGGGTTAGCTGTTCTAGGAAGAGCACACGCACACAAAACAAAAAAATAAAAAGCAAAACCCTGGAGGAAAGATATTGTCTAGAAATAAAGTTGCTAGGTGCAACTGAAGGAAAGGGCTCCTTGAAGGAGAAATTTTACATTGTCATTTTAAATTTTACATTGTCATTTTAAATTTTACATCGTCATTTTAAATTTTACATTGTCATTTTAAATTTTACACTGCCATCTGCAAGTCAGGTGGAACTCAGTTGAGTGAAAAACAATAGTTATCACTCATTCAGTCACCTGAAAGCAGACTTTACAAAACTGGGAGCTAAGAAGGAAGCTTAGAGATGCTGCCTCAGGAGACTGTGAGGTTCTGCTAAATTACATTTGGTGTTCTGGTAGCCTGAGGAGCAGCAGGATGGCACTGCTGCTAGGAAGCTGACCCTGCTGGGCACAGGGCAGGGTTAAATCCATCTCTGCGGCGTGTGGGGAGAGGTTCAGTGCCTGGCTCAGAGAGAGGGCGGTTACAATTGAGGACAACACTCTTTGCATTTCAGAAGCCTGTATATTTTTTACAAAAATAACCATCATCACCATCATCTGATGCCAGCTCTGTAGTGCATGCAGTGATTCGCCTCCCGACTGCAGCAAAGTTTCTGAGGATCCCTGCTGCCATCCCTTCAAAGAGCACCAACACTCAGAGCTCAGGAAAGCCCAAGGATTTTGGGTGCACGGGATGTTGCACTGACCACGTTGCCCATGTCCTGATTCAACCAAGCCCCTTTGTTGCAGTCACTCAGCCTTGCCGCAGGATTTCCCTCCCGTCTGCCGGTGAAGTTCAGAGCTGTTACCCCAGCAGCCTGCTCGGGCTTGCTGCGTGACACAGAAAATGTTTCTGGTAACTGAGGAGCAGTAGGTTGTTTTTATAACGGCGTGTTTCTGTACACATGCCCTCCTCCAGTATCCCTTCCCTATTCCCAGGACACAGATACCAACTCAGTGGTCACAGACTGCTATATTACATCAGAGAGCCTCATTAAATCACTGCAGACACAATTATCTTTTGTATCCATCAAAGCATGAAAGGTTACCTGAGTTACTAAAAAATTCCAGGCGTGTCTTCCTAATAAACAACAGTATAGTGATTAATTGCTGAAAGAATCTGGTGCTTTAAGAGTAGCTTTTATTTGGAAAGTTGAACACACTCATTCACCAGACAACTGAACTCTCCACTTCTCACTTTCTCAGGTCACCTGCAAGCACTAGAGATTTATGTGAGCAAGAAATATTGTTACTTTTTAACATGGCCATGTTTTTTTAAGCAACATATTTCAGATAGAGATTTAGCCCCATGATGCATACAAAGAAAGAGACTTTGCCTTGAGAGGATTTGGTATGAGCTGGGTCACAAAGGCAATTAAAAGTCGTAAAGCAGATGTATTATGTCTGTTCTATCCTTTTCCTTTGTGTCAACGGGTGAAATCGTAGCATGGTACGCCCTGGTTCATTTTGTCATTCTAAAGCTAGAAATGATGTAAATTAAAAAGCAGCTCTTTCTTTTTTTCTCTTTGGTATTGTGAAAGACAGTAATTTTATTCCACTTAAACTCAAAGCTGAAAGTGCATGTGTATTTTTAAAGATTCTGATTTTATGAAGTACATTCCACAATCTGTATTCACTTTGTGATTAATTTGTTTTCTCCTATACCCCCTATACTGGGGGGCTATAGAAGAAAACAAATTAATCTCCATAAAAATCCCCAGCATAGGATGAAACAATGAAACATATGTAAATAAACCATACCATTACAACTGTGTTTTCATTCACCTGTGGAATCCTTCAAAGGAATTTCTGGCTCATCTAAAGGACACACTTTAAATTTCAAGAGACTGAGCTGCACTTCCAATGCGCTTTCTGCTTCCGTGGAGGGTCAGGGAAATAAGAAAATGATGTATGTTGCTGCTCAGCACGGAGTTACTCAAGTTAATTACACTTCTGTTGGTTTTGGCTAAAAACTAATGCTACAATGTTTACTTTAATAATTTGAAGTAAGCGCTGAGCCTCTTTAAAATCACACTCTGTGGAGTGCAAAACTGTGAACACTGCAGGACCCGGATTCCGCCTGGAAACAGACTCATTACCGATTTGCCAAAGCTCCTGCAGCTGGGGGGGCTGCTCTTCTCAGTCAGGTATCTTCATTCCTCCCTGCTGGGAAAACTGCTTCCAAAGCCTGGCTGCGGCACCACTCCCAAAGAAATCCTAGCATTTGCCACCTAACAGGGCGGAGATCAGTACCCAGGAAGCTCACAAATCTTACATGTCCCCTTCTCTGCTGTAGTCCCCAAGAGCCACCATGCCTGGCTGCCCAGGAGACCTCCAGAAGCTCCGGGTGCTGTGGCATAGAGGTGTTGCCTCCATTCCTTCGGTTTTCCCATATTTTCTGTCACCCTGAGGCAGGGATAATCAAAATAGGGGGAGATTTCCATGGCTGCACCTCAGAAAGTTCACCTTCAGCAGCCATCTGGCTCCTCCCTCAGCTTGCCCTGCTTGGGTCCCAGCTGGGCTCTGATCTTCACCTGAGGGACTCTCGGGCTCAGGCTGGACACTGCTCTCTGCATTCGGTGGTGGATGCAGAGGAAATGCCATATGTTGTCCCTAAATAGCTGACTTTCCACAGCCAGACAGAAATGTGCCTGTGATTTGCATTGTACTGCCAATACTTTTTGTAAGAGGAAATTGTTGGGGCACTGGAAGTTATTTATTTTCCACTATATTTTATTAGGTTATTTCCTGTTTTTCTTCCTGTTCCTTTGCTCTGTCTAATTTGGCAGATTGATTTTCTTCTTGCACTTTCCTTCCTTTTAGCTTGTTCTCTGAGTCCTACTAAGTCCATCCAAATTTTCTGGCCATCAGTTGAATCTTAGAAAGCAGAGCTGGCCAAGGATTTCAACATTCAAAATGTGGATAAAGATGTCCAGCTAGTTTAAACCTCCAGGCTTGCCATTAGACTGATGTGCAAATCTACAAAGCAGTAACTTCCTCTGCTAATTTATTTACCCTTATTAATTTTTCCTTTTAGTTTATTTCTCCCAAACTTATGTTAACCCCTGTTTTATCTTCCTGTTCCTGTTCCCACTAAAGTCAGTTGGACTGAATTATCCTGATTTCTGTTTAAGGTATTAGCATGTTCCCAGAGACTCAGGCACCTCAGTAGTTTTTTGACATCTAAACTGGGGCTGGTAGAGGGCAAAAGAACTGGAATATAAAAAAACATTGCCCACCTGGTGGATATTGGGTCAAAAAGAACATTTTTGGGCTCAGGTAAGCAAGTTTATCTGGCCTAAGACTTTTATTGCTGAACACATTCACCTTCCTTCTCTGTTAATATTCAAGTTTGGCCTCCAGCTCCATCTCTGTTCCACACTGCCTATTTTATTGCCATGTTAAGAAGTGAAAATTGCTCATTGCATGATGAAAATTAAGCATATTTCTGTTAAGGTGATTTTTCCAACCTACCAGCTCACAAATGTCTAGTGAAATGCTCCAGGAAACGAGCCCCTCTAAACTTACGTGTCCCTCTAGGCTGAGATAAGCTGAGCAATATTAGACACATCTATACCTAGGGAATAGAGATCACTAAGTTGAACTCACAGAGATACAGCCCCAAGGGACCCTGGGCTTATTCAGGCTAGCCAAAGGCCACAGCCAGCACGGCAAAAATTCCAAAATTTGACATATTTAAGCTATTAATTTGAATTGCCAAATAGTCTTTAGGTGTACTGTTACAGAGCCCTGAAGTGGAATTGCTCATTGGTTAATTTTACTCATCAGCTGCATCAACACATGGTCAAGGAAGGCAGGAATGTTGTGCTATTCCTGCAGGTAATTTTATTATTTCTTCCCTCAGAAAAAACCAATTGGATTTGTATTTATTTTTAACAGGAGCACTACTTCTGTCATAAACTTTTGAAAATAAACAGAGCTCTTAGAGCACTATCGATTCACATGTCAATGGCACACAAAACAATTGAGGGGCTTACCAAAATGTTATCATTACAAAACCCAAACCAGGGAAACTCATTTATTTTAATTACATTTTTAGCAGGAACTGTGCACAAGCCATCGAAAGCAGAGAGGGAAACTCCTAACTTTGCTCTCCTAATCTGTTTCTGAAACATTATCTGAGTTTCAGCATTTGTTAACTAAGCACAAATTTGATAGTGAGGGTAAGCAATACACTCAAAAGAGATTACAGAGACAAGAATATGCTGATACTAAAGGCAGTGAAAAAATATTTTTTACGCCAAGAAAGGAAAAAACTTGGGTTATGACCTGGAAATTTGAACACTTGAAGAACAAGGGTCCAGCAGTTCTTGTTTCTCGTTTTTGGCACAATCCATTCACTCCAATTTACTGCTGGTGTGTTTGGACACAGATCCTGCATGCAAGGATAATGACCTGGGACTGCAGTGATTTAGCAAACCTCAACTCTGTGCAGCCACTCAATCAGTGATGGGCTAATCCCTTAATGGCCATTTGTGTCTTTGCTGTGCATCCTCAGGAGTTCTGCAACACCCTGATTGTGCTGCACAGAATTATGTGCACTTCTTCCACCCTCCTTATCTTATCATGGAGCTAATTCCCACAAATGATCACGCAGCTTCAAGTTTAAGATGAAATTGCAATTGAATCATAAATTTGTCACTCTCCTGACAGCTGCTAAGTCAGTAAAATCTTGATCAAGAGGGGATTAGTCACTGGACTGAACAATTAAGACCTGTGAGTGCATCTGGCCCTCTGTCAGAGACATGTTTATTGATAAAAAAAATAGTTTATGTAGAGGTTTAAAATGTTATTAATTCTTAAGTGGGGTATAATCCTTTATCTAGTATATTATGACACATAGCTAACTATCCCACTAACATCTTGTTCTGCTCAATTGATTATTTAAACAGAATTAATCTTTTGAAATAATAATGACTGTGAGCCTCAAATTAACAGAGCAGAGAGCAATGAGAGATGCCATTTACAAAAATTGTTTGCTTCCATGACTTTTTTTTTTTTAATTGTAAAGGGAAAGAACTTTTCAGGCCATTCCCTAGTTTTTATTAAAATGCTGAGATACACTGAGATGTTTCCAAAAGAAGAAAATTCTTTTTGCTGCAGAGAACTGTTGTGGAGCCTTATTTTGGAAAATAATTGAGGCACAATGGGATGCTGGAGTGCTATTTTGACTGCTCATTACATGATGGAAACAAATAAAGGAGATAAGCACTTCCCTCAAGTTAGTGACCCCAGGCCAAAGTTTTCTGTGGCAGACACTTCTCCCATTGTATCACCCATCCCTGTTTTACCAGGACCTACTTTTGTTAGTTTATGGTAGGAAGGAGTAGGTCTCTGAAACGTGCAATGTGACTGTTCCATGGCTGCAAGTTCTGCACCTCTTACATTTTTAACTTCAAGGCAGTTTCTTAACTGCAGGTACCTGTGGGCTGAGGTTCTGGTGGCTTCTGCAGTTCAGTTATGGAGTTTTCATTGTGCTGTCAACCAGAACTCAACTTGCAGAACAGAGCACAGACTAAAAGCCTCATTTCAGGCACCCTGCAGAGAGCAGCAGGTTTTGTTCATCTTTGTGCTGACTGAGAGCTCAACCAGTAAATCAAAAGTGAAGTGATTTAAGGTACAATTCACTAATGATGCCCTGAGTGTCTGCAGCCTTGTTACCTGACAGATTCCGTGCCTGCTAGGTCTGTAGTAGGTGGCCACTGACCAAGCTCTCCCAGCACCAGCAGGATCAGTTTTTCTGATTTATCTGGTGTAAAAATGAAAAAAAAAAAAAAACCAAAAAAACCAGCATTCCTGTATCTGTAGATAAAAATGTGATTTGCTTGCCTGCTGGAAATCTCCATGGTGTACTTGTTTGTTAGGAAAATGATTCACTGGAATTGCACCAGAGAAAAGGAGAAAAGTGAGCTTGCACTTTCTGCAGCCCAAATGCTCTCATTCCATATTTCTGAACACAAGACTTCTTTGTTAAGCAGATCTGTACCCTTCAATCCCTTTTCTTTTTTTCTCAAGATACTGAAACAAAACATTTAGTTTGGGGTTTGAGAGAAACACATTGTTCAACTCGACAGAACTGTTTCCAGTATTTTATTTCTAAAAAATCAAAAAAGGCCCCAAAAGATTAAATGTAAATTTGGCCCAATTAATTTGAAACTTGGGATAGATATCAAGAATTGGGTGCCCATCTGAAAAATTAATTTATAACCCTAATTGACTTAGAAATGTGCAATGTTTCAGATTTCATAGCCATATCAATACCACAACAATGCATTTATTCCACACCAGAAGCCAAGAGGAATTAATGTTATGGAGGAAATTAGTCCCTCCCTATGGAAACAGAGTGGTGATATTTTTCCCTTGCATTTTCACACTGAGCAGCACCAAATGCAGGATCACATGCAAAAAAACAATCATCATAACCTTGAGCTTCATGAGGCATTCACTGAGCTGGAAATAAAGGTTAAATAACAAAATACATGATTTTGTCAGTGCACAGTTACATTCTGTGACTTTAAAGCACTCTTTATCCTCCACGTGTTACTTCTCAGCCAGTGCAGACCCTAAGGAAGGCACAGAAATGAAGGTAGGTGTGGTTGGAAAAGTTCTCAAGGAGCAGCTCAGTCAGGCAGGCACTCACACCTGCAGGGTAAATATGGGCTGGATTTATCACTTGGTGGGAAACTGCATGTCCAGATCAACTCAAGGGTCCCAGCCATCTCACAGACAGCACTTCTGCAGCCCATCTCCCTCTAAAATCCCACCTTTATGGGTCACAGTCATTTCATTTTGCCCTTAAAATTAAATTTTATGCCAATCAGCTCAAGCAATCTGTGCAGTGGGCAGAAGAGTCTCCAAAAGAAGACAAAATTGTTTTCACCAGTTATTAACATTTTCAGAGAAGGTCAGAATTCCAAATGCACTGATATAAAACAGATTTAAAAATTCAATCACAATATTTTTTTTATTTAAATGCATAATTGAAAAATACTATTAGGTTACTTAAGTTTCTGAGGGGTTTTTTTAGTTTTGTATATGTCTTAATAAAAACATTTAAAGTCTAAACCAACAACTCTGCATCTAAAGATGATGCCAAAAAGAGCCAGGAATGCACTAAGTTACTCCCAGCAAATGGCCAAGTTAAACAATGCAAATTGACAAAATATCCTCTGACTAAGAACAATGTTATATTTTTCATGATTATTCACTACATTTCTTCTAAAGTGACTTCATGGTTTGGGACAGTATGGGTCTGAAGATTAGCTCACCCCTAACTTCTAAAATTTAACAGTCCTTCCTGGCAGAGAGGGGAGGTTAGGTTAGGAGGTTAAAAAAAAAAAGAAAAAAAGAAACACTAAACCAACAAAAGCAACAAAAAACTTGGCCTGGGTTTCTCTTGTCACCTGAAATTTTATTCTGCTTATATATCATTTGCAAATGTTACCATGTTAAAGGCAGAAACACATGCCAGAGGTACTGGAATGCAGCTGAAGTATGAAATATACAGAATATAATCCCAGCACACAGCCCCTCCGTGGCCTTGCTTTCCATGTGACAGCAGAGCCACTCACTGTCTACCCACATGCAATAGCTGGGGCACTAAATTGGGAACAGCCACCGAGCTTTGAATCCAACCCAGCAATTTTTTTCCTCAGGTAAAAGTCTTATGTGTATGAATTCATGAACATGGGGCATTTCTAAGTAGGAGTCTAAGGTTGCAATTCCAGCAGAGACTCATACTATTACAAGTGCATTACATTATATTACATTCATTAACAAAGGAGATGAATGTTTTAACTACCTATCTCAAAATTCATGATTAAATCAGGGCCTTAGCATTTTTTGTTCCCTATAGGACCCAATTTCAAGAAATACTCCAGTCCCATTAGTAATTACATTGCACAAGAGTCTACTAAGTAAAATGTTTCAAGATGTAAACCCTTAAAAAGAGCAGTCTATGCTTTACTGAGGCTATCCCTCAAAAATTGATTTCAGTTACACCATTTTTTATATGATTTTGGATATCTAGTCCATGCAAATCTTTCCATGATCTAATTAGATAGAACAAAATAGCACACCAATGGAAGGAAGGTGAAGTCTAGACTCTCCATTGTGAAAAATTCACTTTCTTTATTTCTTTGAGATTATTTCATGCAGAGTTTTAGTTCTGTCTGAAAGGTACAAGAGAATATTTGTTCCCTAGGCAAAATTCACCTGTGTATCTGTGAGGCTTGAAACGTTCTGGCTCTACAGCAGCCCTATCACTGAACAGCTGAATAACATTGCCAAGGCATCAGCTGCTCCATGTTTGTCACTGTGCATCTGGAATCTTCTCCTTTAGCTGACTGCCTTTAATTTAGACCCAGCTCCTGATAAAATATTTGGCTGGAGGGCCAGTGGTTGATGTGAAGGGAGCTTGGGACTGTGCTCCAGCTTCCAGTGGCTGTGCTCTCCACATGTGCAGCCATGGAGCACAAAAGCCAAAGGAAAAACTCCACAACTCGGAGGGCAGGGAAAGAAATCTGTTACCTCCCCACAGGGTGCAAGTCTAGGACCCTGCAAAGTGGGCCTGAAGTCCAGTGAAATTCAGTAAATGCCTGAAGTGAAAAATACCTGGCTGTTGCCTGTTCTCTGTGCTGTGGAGCTAAAAGAAGGCTCTGGCACTTGGGGCAGGAATATCTCCCCATCTGTGCACTCATTCATTTTTTACCTTTAATTGTTAACGATTTGTTGAGGAGACAGTGGGAATTTCTTCAGTGTTTGATTCAGCTCTAGGAAAAACAGGGAAGTTCTGAAAGACTTGAGCATTATACCTGTGTGTGGTGGATGGGAACCAAAGGGTTAAAAAGCAGCCATCAAGCAGCAGAGAGTGGGAAGCACTGGACACAAACAGGTGATAAAAGGCGATAAGAGAGATGAAAAAATTAAGAAAATAAAGAACACTGTTATAAAGATTTATAGATCAGCTAGAGCAGAGCAAAATAAACGATAACAAACACAGATAAAAAAATAAATGGGGCATCAGCCACATAAACACACAGGGAACTTCAATGCTTCTGTATAGTACTATGACACTGCTTTGTTTACAGCAGCATTGACCTTTTGCTCCCAAAGAAGTTTATTAACCATCTTGGTCTTTCTTTGTGTTGCTTTACTCATCAAGAGAAAGTTGTGCTGGGTTGATTCTGATGAATGACTTTTTCAGAAAGTCAAGTTATCCTTGACTAGATGCAGATGGCCTAGTAAAAAATGAATGCTGCCAGCAGACATTGTCTTTATCAGTAGTAAAAGTTCAGCAGGGACTAGACTTCCTCATCTCTGGCCAGAGAAACCCAGCCTTCTGTTTCAGCACCATATCACATATTGTCCTAATGAATTCTTGTAACACACTGCAGCCCAGATAAATATGCTTATATTAATGTTTTTTGGCAGTCTGGGGCATGGTACAGAATTGACACAAGTGTTTGGATTCTGCCTGCAGCAGACACCAGGAATTTATGCAGCTCAGAAACACTGGACTGTTGTTAGGCAGCTTGTGCCGTGACCTTCAGTGTTGCAAACTGCAGCTCGCCCTTCCCAGACTGGCTGCACAGGAGGGGAGCCTGGAGCAGGGCAGGCTGAGGTCCTGCAGCTCAAGGAGCAGCTCACTCAGGGCTTCATGCACCCCGCAGCCACACCAGTGCCCTGGGACCTTTCCTTTCCTCCATCCTCAGTCATTTTTCCTCCTAAGAGCAGAAGCAGCCATCCCCACAGCTCTGAGCCACAAGCAGTGAGTGCTTTGGAGCACACACCCTCCAGAGCTTGAAGCACCACCCCAGGTAGCCTCAAGGACAGCAGAGGATTTGGCCTTTGAAGAACATCCCAGGCAACCAGATTTGAGCTATTAAAATTGTCAATCTGTGGCTGGAAGAGCAGCACAGCAGCACCCGTGGGCTCTGAGCTGCACTTGGAGTCCCCCCACACGAGAGCCTCCAGCTCTGCCTGCTGCTCTGTCAGGGCTGGAACTTTCTGTTGCAGGTTTGGAAACTCCTCCAGCTGCAGCAGGGTCTTGGTGGCCCCACATTCCCGAGAAGGCAGCTGTCCCAAGGGCCAGCAATCCCACTGGGCCAGGCCACAGCTGTGGCTGGGAGCAAAAGCCACCATCCCTGGATGCACTGGCACCACCCCTGGGGGTGTTTAACAAAGCCTGGATGTGGCTCTGGGTGCCAGGGTTCACTTGAGGTGCTGGGGCTGGGTTGGACTCAGTGATCTTTCAGGTCTCTTCCAACCTGGTCATGCTGTGAATTCTGTGAACTCTGTGAAAAGCCCCCTCCTGCTCTGAGCAGGGCTCTGCTGGGCTGTGCTGGTGGCCAGAGAGCTGCTAAAACCCCTTCATTTGCCTTTACAGTGCACCTTTGCTGTGCAGCCACACCATAACTTAACCTCAAGGCTTCAGTGATAGAGTTAAAAATGTCAGAGACCTTCCTGGGAGGAAACATAAGGCAGATGTGATTCTTGAACCAGGAGAGCACGTGAAGGAGGACACGCCATTTCCCAAGAAATTCTGGGGCAGGGTTTTTCCAGGCAGTGAGCTTACTTTTCTTTTTTTCTTTTTTTTTTCTTTTTTTTTTTTTTATTTTGTGGTTATGTTTTTCAACATTTCCTTTAAATGAATGGGAGTTCTGGGACATGAATAA
>JAYDZK010000268.1:2157541-2168194 GCA_034509185.1 Euphonia xanthogaster
GGTGGTACCTTTATATACAAAAAAAAAAAAAAAAAAAAAAGATACTATTGGACAGGGCATTTGAAATTTAATACCAGACATGAAACAAGACATCTGTTGGACTCTTATTTGTTTCTCTTTGAATGGGCTTTAATTGAAAGCTCAGTGAAAAATGCAGGTTACATTCTTAGTGTTATCAATAGTTTGTAACAGCAACAACATCAGAACAGTGATGCTTCTAATATTTATACATTTTCTAGTTGGAGATGTCTAAGAGCAATACATTATCAGATATATATATATATACACACAATTTCAAGCAATTAAAAGTAAATAATAAACCCCTCCTCCCAAAACCCTGAAATAATATATTTCCTTACACTAATAATGTCTTTTTCACATATACTTGACAAAGAGTCTTTTTTAAGTTACTTATCTTAAGAGTAATCTGTTAATGGAGATCCTGGACCAGCCCCATTAGAAGTTCAGTTTTAAGTTTATACAGCTTGCTAGCCACATAACCAGTGTGGCTTTACATTGTAAACAAATCCCAAATGTCTACAATGATTGAAATTAGTTTTGTGTAAAAGAGATCTATGCATCTCCTGATAGAATAAATTTAAACCAATACATTAAAAAGAGAGAGAGAGAGAGAAGGAGAGAGCTAATTGACAAGCAAAACAGTTGTAAGGGTTCAGTTATGCAATTCTTTAAAAACCAAGTTAACTTAATGGTAAGATTCTTATTTTTTGTACAGAGAGGCTCTGGTTCGTCTGGCTTTAGCTGCTCTAGAAAGACAACCTTTAAAAAAAGGTTTGACTTGTGAAATTTCAAAAGCAGAGCTTCCAACTCTAAAAGGCTGCCCTTGGGCAGTACAAAGGTTACCAGAAGTGTCTCAGGTGACTGTTCCTTCATCTTGTGAGGAAAGCTGTACTCGCATTCAAGAGCCTCAGCATATGCAGGGGTGATGCAAGTGTAGAGCTGACCTTCAACAGGGAGGAATCATCCTACCCACTGCAGGAATTAAAAAGGTACAGCAATTTGTACCTGGAAAAGTTCAAGTGAAAATAACACAGAAAAGCTGGAGATGGACATGAAAGCTGAGCACAGTTTATAGCAATCTTGAAACTGTGGAGGTCTTGCCTACTTTTGTACAAAACCACAAGTAAAAATCTCTTGAACTTATTGACTAGGAACTTGTGCAGCTCCAAATGGAAGGGCGGGCCGAGCAGAATCCTACGCTTTAGTTAACTTGTGTCAGATAGGATGCGAAGGCAGCTGCAGCTCTCTGACAGAGGTGATCGAGGATGGCTGAGAAAGTTTGCAGTAGCTTATAATGTCCCATCTGGTTTTTTTCACTTGTTTGAACTGTCTAAAGGGCCAACTGCAGTTTAGTCATGTTCCTCTGGTGCATGTTGTGATGACGAACTAATTCATCAGACCTGGCAAATTTTTTTTGACAGCTGGGCCACCGGCAGCTGAAAGGCTTTTCACCTGTTAACAAAACACCCTGTTATTAGCTGAGCACACAGCTCATCTGAGACACTGCTATTTGTTTCCTTCCTGGGGCTGGGAGGAGCTGGCAGAGCCCCTGTCAGGAGGAAAGGCACCCTGGGCTGTCCTGAGAGGGCGTGGGAGTGCCCCAGCTCCTGCTCACACCAGCGCTCGGTGCCTTCCTACCTCTGCCTCAGCTGGGGTTTACCAACAGCCTTTCCAGGTGATGCAGAGCACTCTGCAGTGCTTCATTCCTGAGGACAGGTCCTTGCTGAGCACCGTGCTGCCAGGATTGTGCTGCTCTTAGCTCTCAAGGGACCAAGGTTCAAAGTCACCCTGGCATCCACACAGGCTTCAGTCACACCTCGGGCGGTGGTGCAGGCACCCTGTTAGTCACCGTGGAAACTGTCAGGGACTTTCTGGAGCTTGACCTCCAGTCAAGGGGAGTTTTTCCCAGCTAATTCAACGAGTTTTGGCTGAAGTTCTTTGAAACGGGTGAGTGTAAGTGAATATGGTAGAAGCAACAGGGTTCAGCGTGGAGTCCGCTGAGACAGACTCAAAGTTTTCCACCTCTATCTAAATAAAGTGGATTCAAGTCTGTGAGAGATGTCAAATGCTCAAAATAGCATTTGTCTAACATTTTCAAGAGCATAATATTCACTACAAATAACTCCAAGCAAAGCACATTCAAATTTAACAAGAAATGCCACCACTTTTTAACTGTTTAACCTGGTCTCTTGATTTCCTGCAATGTGTAAGAGGAATTTCAGGCTGTGTTTGTGATGCTACAGGAATGCTGATGGAATGCTTTCATTAGCTCAGAGCAGTGCCCAGTGACTCATGCTTCTTCTTTTTTTTTTTTCCCCCCTCAAAATAAATGCAATATTTTAAAGTATGTGCAGCTCTGGGGCTGGGCTCTTCAGTGCTGTCTACACACCTCATGCTCTCTAACACACTCCAGACACACTGGGGTGGTACAACCTCACCCAGGCATCTTCTCTTCTTATTTACCCCACACTCTGGGCATTCCACAGACCTAATCCAAATTCAGACAAAAGGAGACTTGCATAAATGTGTATTTCTGTTTGCAAACTCCGATGAGAGGCATTTAAGTTGAAAGGGAATTCCTAAAATCTACTTTATCTGCTTAGCATAGATGCTGGCAAAAGCATCAACTATCTCCCACAAGTGCATCAAACAGCGGGGGGAAAAGGTGCAGATATCAGGGATCACATTTCCATTGCTAAACCTGTCTGTGGATGGATAAAACTTCCTTTGATTTTTTTTTTTTTTTTTTGCTTTTTTGCTTCCAACACCAAAGATTGCTGTCACAGTGAAATGGCTTGTGAAGAAAAAAAATCCCTGAATCCTAACAAATAGTTTGGTAGCTGACTAAAATTAGGATAGAATTGCATGGAAGCCACCTTTGCTTTGCTGTCCTCCCTCAATGTGGAGCAAGTTAACTTGAGCTGGGTGCTTTGTCACATCATTCAGGGGCTATGAGAAAGAAAGAGCAGTGAAGCTGCAGGGAAAGGTGGGGATGAAAAATCCCCACCCACCACTCCTGCTCACCCCCCTCAGGAGCTGAGGCATCCAAAATTCTTGTCAGGAGTGGCTCCATAACACCAGCCCAGATGCTGTGCCAGTGGCAGGCAGCAAACAAACCCACAGCAAGCACTGTGGGGCTCAGATCCCACGGGGAGCTGGGACAGGGAGAGGAGCTTCACCAGCACCAAAGAGAGCAAGTTCTTCACTGTAGCTAATCTAGGCTATAAAAAATGGCTGGAGTCATGCAAGTCCTGAGTTAGCAGATCAGCTAGCACTGAAATGTGATGGGGAATGCAGCTCATCCCAGCTTGCCAGCGTGGTACCACCACCTGCCATTTTGTCTCTCCCAGAACATTACCTCTTGCTGGTTAAGAAAACATCTTTCTTCATGGAAATGCACAGAGGCCCAGGCCCTGCAGCTCAACAGGACCATGGGGACAGCCCAGGAGCACAGCCTTTGCCATTTGCAGATTGCAAGTGTAGACATGGCCATTGGGTGAAGCATTTATTTGGCCAGAGCCACAGAAAATGCCACTGTTCTCAGGTGAATCATTTCCTTTATTAAAATTTCTCTTTTATTTTTGGAAGTCTGAAATGTGTGTTTTTTATGGTCCAGAAGAGAAAAAAGAATTCTTAGCAGGGAGAAAAAGATTTTCAGGCTCCTTGTCCATCTGTACAGAGACTGAATTTAAAAGGTTAACACCAGTATGGAAAACGCCGTGACATCCAACAACATGCCAAAGTGCTTGGTCAACAATTACTTGGTTAAAACACTGCATACATAGCAGAGGGAACAGCAGATGCCAGTACACAGGACTAATTCTAAAACTTTGAACTAAAATTCAGAGCGTGCTGCAGCTGCTCCTTAATGGTGTTCACATTTATGTGAGGGCAGAGCAGACTAAAAAGGCCTCCCTTTCCCCCCTGTATTTAGATGAAATACTACAGTTTCTACCCCCCCCTCCCAAAAAATAAATTAAAAGGTCCTTGAATATTTGAGTAAGCTTTTACTTTAGTGTCTGTCAGTGTGAGTTTGCAAAAGGCCCTGCTTTTATCTGCTGGAGAGATTAGAGCACAGGCAGCAACAGCAAGAGCTTTGCTGTGCTATCCTGCATTAGGCTCAGCTGACACTTGGGAGAAGCATGAGTAGGCACGAATACTTTAGATTACAGACCTTTGGCTAAAGCTAGAATTAAAATTTCTATCTGGTTGGGCTCTTTCAGTAAAGGCAGTAGATCAACTTGACATTTGTGGGCTGAGACCGTGATGCTCATTTCATAATAGCTGACAAAATTTATTTTGCCAAGCTGAAATTTTTTTAAATACGAAGGAAGAAAGCATAGTTTCTAAAATCACCTAAACCCCTTTGTGAAAAGTGACTCTCACACTTGGGGAGAGCAGCCACACTGAAAAATCAGCACACTGAAATTCTTTCTGCTGTTTTGAATATTTAAATCTTGGTTAAGACACTTTCTAACCACGTAATTCACAACAACATTGATTTAAAATTAAAAAAAAAAAAGAAATATAAATGTGAAGAAAAGTTTACGCACTTGTTTTACCTGTATGAGTCCTGGTATGAGTCTTCAGATGATCAGATCTGGAGAACTTTCTCTGACAGGTTTTACACTGAAAGGGCTTCACCCCTAAGAGACAAAAAAAAAAAATCTATTCTTATGTCCCAACATTCTTGGAAGGGTGAATGAAATCAGATATTTCTGAAGTTTCAAAACCCTGGATTTTTTTTTTTTTTTTTGTTTCATTTGGTTTGGGTTTTTTTTCCTTTTTTTTTTTTTCTGTTCTGGTTACTGTAACTGCTCCTCCCATCCCTGTGCCTGCACATTGCAGAGAGTCATTAATGAGGCCACCACCCTTTGAAACCTCCTCTCCCAGTGCCTGGGTCTGAAGCATCTGAACAGCTCCACCATAAACAAACCCCCCCTTAAATCATCTGCAAACTTTGTTAATCCAGACCCTAAAGTTTGGCACTGAGGGTATCCTGCAGGAGCAAATAGGACCTAAGAAAAATCAAGTTGCAGAAATCCATTTCCATGTGCTCCCAATAGGTTTAACTTACTTCACACTACTCATTTACACATTACACATTTACACTACTTGGGCAAATTTTACACATTGGGGAAATTTTCTTGCAGAACTGTTTAGTTTTAAGCACAATATATTCTTAATATTGGGCATAGAGTATAGAGCAAACAGTTTCATGATAAAAGTTGTTCCAAAAGGTGGTGTCAGGATGTGCTAAAAGGCCAGTTAAAAAACCTGGCCATGGCCTTCTCCTAAAATTAACGTCAAGAATTTGGTGTTATGAGCAGACAACACCAGAAAAACAGAAATTTGAGGAGCATAATTTCAGGATCACAATTCCTGTACACAGATGAACCCTAATTGCAGGCAGGTCTTGTCCACCAACCTGTGTGTCGTCTTTGGTGCCTCTTCAGTTGGTCTGAACGAGAAAACCTTCGTTCACAGTCTTTAAAATCACACTGGTAAGGCTTCTCACCTGGAGAGGAAAAACAGCTTGTTAGAAAATGTGGCAAAATGAGAGAGCACCTCAGGCTGAACCAGAAGATGAAATGTGCAGCTCTGACAGACTTCTCTGCAGTCTGAAGCAGTCTAGGGGCACAGCAGGACTGATTTCTCATAAAGCCATACAGCTCTGTTGGAAAGGCTGGCAAAATTCTACTGCATTGACACTCCAAGAAAATTCGAGGTTAAAGCTGCAAAATATTTCCAGTTGAATGAATTTTTAATTTTTTTCTGCTGGAAAATAACAGGAATGTCTTGGTTTATATTTCCCTAAAAACCCCATTAAACCCTTTCAGTAGCACCTGTCTCAGCAGCACATAATTCATACAGAGGAACAACTCACAGTTGAACTAGATTTGGTTTAAAGCAAAAACTAAATAAGTTCCATCCACACAGGTGACAGTTTTAACCACACTAATTAGAACAAAACTGAGCAAAAAATTCAACCTCAGAAAAAAGAGACATTCCTCCCCAAAACACAAATTAGGTTTCTCCATAAAGTGCCATTAAATAGAATTTCTCACGTAGCTGCACAGCTCCCACAGGCAAAGCCATGAATTATTGCAAAACCTCATGTAAATATAAACTCTTCCCCTCCTGCCATGCAGCCCAAGAGATCCTTAGGGTGGGATTTCTCTGGGATTAAAAGTAAGATCCTGAGTTTTTTAGGAGGAGAAATCCCCACGAGCCAGTGTCTCAAATGGACATGAATTGCAAGGCAAAGGAATGCACATAAACATGCAAAAAGAAATGCAGCAACTGAGGAGTCTGAGGAAAGAGGGAAATACTGCCAGCAGAGCACAGGGGTGGTGAAATTAGGGCAAGTCCAGCCAAAACAATCCTTATGCTGTTACAGGAGGAGCTCCATGATCTTCCAGGTCTGACTTACTCCTAACCTAAGGCCCCTTTGCACAACCCTGGAATCCTGCTGAAGCCTCAGCCATTTATTCCATTTAATAAATGTCTTAATAAATCTAAATTCCATTAAATGGCATTTCTGCCCACAGAAATTCTGGTTCCAGAGGCACAGCAGAGAGCCTCAGCAGGAGCAGGAGTGGAGCTGCAGAGCTGGGAGGATGCTGGGCTCTGTCTGGGAGTTCTGCAAGAGTAAAAGAGTAAAAAAGAGTAAAAGCCTGTTGCTAACAAGAAGAGATGAGAAAAGGAGGCTGATTCTGAAACCAGAGACTGCAAGAGGGAATGAGAATCCAAAGGCTGGTCTATACATCCTTCACCATTTTAAACCCCTATTCTTAAATAAGAGGCAGCAGCTCTGCCTGCTGTGGGAAGCTGAGATGTTAACCAAAAGTCCTGTGGGACCTTTTCCCACAGGAAAACACCACCTGGAGTGGCCAGAGGGGTTGGTTCCTCTCTGTTCCATTTTAACCTCCATTACAGGTGTCTGCATATCTCATTCTATAGTGAGGACATTTATTCTGCTTGCACTGGTATTCTGAGACACCAGAGCAAACCAGTTTAGTTTAAAGCAGGTGCCTTTTACCCAGGTGACAGAGAACAAGCAGCATATTAAGGAGAGCATCCCAAATTCATCCTTGTGCAGCTGAAATAAAAATTTTACAAAAGCAACTAAATCTGCAAGAACAAGCTGACTTCCTGTGGCAGTCACCCCCAAGGAGTTTACTGATTCTCAGACCTAGGTGTGGACAATTTCTGTGTCTGCTGGGCTTAATTTATTAGCATAGGAGATTAAAGTTGCCACAGGTGTTTGAAATAGTTCCGTACACTTTGACCACAAGGACTCCCTGGGGGGTGCCTGCTTTTCAGAAACCACTTACTTCCAAGGAATTCAGCCCTTTGGCAGATTTAAGAGGGGGAATGTCAGCAGAGCAGAATGCAGTGACAGGATGATGGTCTGCTAATTGCAATATAAACTTAGAAGATGGCTAAGGAGGCATTGGAATAAAACAGCATAGAGGGTCTGATGGCATGCACATGAAAGTATTTCTTTAAATACTTTGGAAAATAATCTTGGTTAAATTCAAGTCAGATTTAACCCATGCAGATATTAAAGGAAGCAATCTAAAATGTTTACATAGGGATATGATGACACTGGGAGGAAAACAAAAAGCAAATAAACAAGAAGAGCCACAACATTAGACAGAAATCCTAATTTCCCTTTCCTTCTACATCTTCTGTGTCAGCTGCCAAAGCCAACTGTCACATAAATTTCCTCAGGACAGGACAACAGAAACATCCCAGATGAGAAAAAGTCTGTTAGTCCCCCTTGAAATTCCCACAGTGAGAGTGTCTCATTTCCCCAGCCCTCCCAAAGCCTCTCCAGTAAAAAGCTAAAGTCTCTTTGTGTATGAAGATCTCCAGTGATGCTGTCACCTCCAGACCCAAAACAAAACAGGAGATGCAGAGGGAGCTTCACCAGCCCTTCTGCCTGAGACATGACTGCTTACACCACTGAAAGAGCCATGCAGAAAAAGGGCATAGTGAAATAATAAAGATGAGAGAGGATAGAGGGAATGGCACGTCTTGAATATTTAGGAAAATATTTTTTAAAAGAAAAGGTCAAGAATTGTAAAACAAGTGTGAATCTGCCTTTGCACATATTGCAATAAATGTTTCTAATAAAACAGATTTTTGTCAAAAGCAGTTCACTTAGACTGAGGGAAGTGTGCATGTTTTCTCTGTGTGCATGTTTTCTCTGGAGTAAATTCATTTGCTCAGGTGCATGGGAAAACAAAAAGTTCTACTGCTGTAGCAGTTGCACAAAATATTCACAGTCATTGCTTTAATTAAGGGCTTCTGCAAGAGTAAAAGCCTGTTGCTAACCAGAACAGATGAGAAAAGGAGGCTGATTCTGAAACCAGAGCCTGCAAGTGGGAATGACAATCCAAAGGCTGCTCTATACATCCTTCATCAATTTAAACCCCTTTTCCTAAATGAGTGTGCCCACTTAATCAAACAAGTCCCACGATGACAACTTTGCCTTGCTAATGCTACATTTTTATTTAATATCATTTGCTTTAGCAAATTATCACACCAAATACATGTTGATTTATTTACTAGGGAGCCTTTACAGTTTACATTTTCTGTCATCTTCACACCATAGCTCAGCTGTGACATGTCAGTACTATCCTGAAATTAATCTTGTATTTTAGATTCCCTAAGCATTTTTTATTTTATGCTGCAGAAATATCAGCCTGAAAGGATACAGCTTGACACCCAGCTGTAAAGGACAACCTTCCTGATCTACAGATCCTCACACTCCATTGCAGACCATACCTGCAGCTGACAGCCTGACCTATTCAGGCTAAAGAACATCCCTGGCAAACAGACAGAGGATTTTGTCTCTGCAAACCTGCTCAGCTTTGTGTTGGGATAAATCCAGTTTTCCCAGTGAGTGGCACTGAACCCAAAGGGTCTCTGGCAAGAATGCTGATGCTTCCACCAGAAGTGAAATTTATGGAGGTCTAGACATCAATTTGTTTCTGCAAGGAAGTGCCTGAAGCCTGCCACGGAATGACAACTCCCATTATTTGCTGCAAAGTTGAAAAGTTAGATGTATTTCTGCTTTTCCTTTCAGAGGCCTATCTGCTGCAGCAAAATACACCAAGATAAGAAGAAAGCTTTTTTGGCTGTACATGTTTCAATGAAGGCATTGTGAAGAACAGATAAGCAGCCTCGGAGGGTACAAAGTGTTAACATATTTTCAACTGAGGCTATTTGAAACATTGGTAAAAACTGATTACAGAATCCAACGTTGTGTTTCAGGGCCTTGCTTGGTTTTGCAATACAGCAACTGGGAAAGAAGGATGAAGGATCTGATGAGCCAGTCCTTTGTATGTATCTATTATAGAAATAAAAAATATAATCTAGAGCCAACAGTATCCTGCAAAGATACAAGCTGTTGGTTTAATATCATATGTATGTAACAGCTTGTTTTCAAATCATGTGTTCATCATTTAAAAAATGACCAAAATCTTTGACCTAGCACTACACTAACACAGCATAAGGTGGAAGAGCTCCAAACCCATAAGTGAGTCCAGAACCCCCTTACAGGAAGATTAATATTTTTGTTTGTTTGATTATTAGGAGAGGTGTGACAAACACAACCACGTTATTTTTGGAGGAAACTGGTTCCAAATTTTGCTTGTGACATGCAGGAGAAAGAAGTCAGGGTTAGACAAACACATGAAGTTGGAAAGGAAATGGATCTGCATCACAACAGTGGGTTTGGCTGCCCAGGACTCCTGAAGAGCATGGCAGTGGAAAACCTTCATGGCCACCAAGCCCAGACCATCCACCCATCCAGCAGCCAGGAAAACATGGTACCTGGGAAGTTATCCCCTCCAGATGCTCCCACACTTCCCCAAACACTCCCAAAATCAGGACTGGCAGACCACAGGAGGAGACAGGAAATGAGCATAATTTTCTATGCCTCTATAGCAGCTGGGAGTTTGGTAAGTAGAAATCCCAGACCATAATAATATATATGTACTCTATATATACTCTATATATTCTACTATATATGAGTAGAATTCCCAGACCATAATAATAGGAAATGTCCAGTACCCATTCAACAGGCTGAGGACAAAACCCTGCCAGATGATAAAGGGAAAAACTCCTTTCTGATCCTAAATCTGAACTCCTCAGCCAGGCAAGCTGCCCCAGAAATTTTCATTCCAGCAGTGCAGCATCCCTTGCTTCCTCTCTCCAGCTGCAACCAGCCTGGAAACTTTACACAGCAATGCTGGCAGCAGCAAACATAAGCTTTGGGAAACAAGCTGACCTCTTAGGGAAAGAAACTTCCAGAGGTTTGAGAAATAAATAATTTTTGCTGTCAGCATATCAAAATGTGTGTGCAGGAGGATCTGTGCCCACCTGTACAGAAAAGGTGTGTTCCAGATTGCAAGGAGGGATGTATTCTATTGCCATCTGTATGGCAGCTGTCTTGTGTCAAGTGGCCAATTCTCCTTATCTCTCTCCCTGAGTGACCACAATCACTCTTTCCTGGGCAGGGGACATCAGCTGATAACGAGCCATTGAATGTCACTGCATGACTGATAAGAACTATAACATCCCATTGTGAGATGCTCCGCCCAGAGGGAGGAGCCAAGC
>JAYDZK010000268.1:2168294-2181516 GCA_034509185.1 Euphonia xanthogaster
ACTGTTATTTCCTGCTCCCATATTTTTTTTTGCCTGAGAGCCCCTTAATTTGAAATTCATAGCAATTTGGAGGGGTGGAGAGGGTTTGCATTCTCCATTTCAGGGGAGGCTCCTGCCCTCCTTAGCAGGCAACTGTCTTTCCAAACTAAGACAAGGTGTTGGAAGGGAAAAAAGTGGTTTTCCTCTACCCAGTTCCACTGCAGCATGAACCAGAGGAGAGGCCCCAAAGACAATGGGACCCCTCTAACCCTCCTCTGGGGTGTTGGACAGACACAGGCCTATCCCCCATGTCTTTTGGGGGTTTTCTGACTTTACAAGCCTAAATTATATATGATATAATATTAAAAATCTTCTCCAGCTAAGGAAGAAACATATGTAAGCTGAAGTCCTTGTGATTGATCCAGAAATAACACTGGGAAAGCCAAGCGACCAAATGGAATAAAATACAGGACCAGAGCAAACAAATAATGAGTGCTAAAACACAGAGTAAATCAATTTAGGAATGAAGGAAATTGTGATGATGAGAAAAAAATCAGAACTGTTTAGGAATAATAGAGAAAAATACTGAATTTAATGGCCTTCAACAGATTTCCAAATGTAGTTGCTTCCAATTTATTTATAGAAAATAGAATAGCATTTCTGTAGCGTTTCCCTTCTAAAGATGAGCTTGCATTTATTGTCTAAAGTATCTTAAATTTTTAATTTCAGCAGCTCTGAAGACAGCTGTCTCAATATTTTCTGACTTGCCCATTCATTAATTAAAAGTGCTTCGTGTGCATTTCTCACAGTTGACACAATTAACTGACTGAATGGTCTCCAAAAGGAGAAGATTGCAACTGTCTTTCATGAGATGTTAGACAGCCTGCTAGGTCACCCAGCATGGGCTGCCCTCCTGCTCTCTTTCATCCCTTTGGGCTTCCATCACATCAATGGTTAACAGAACATCCATATTTACAGATTATATCCACAGACTTCTAGGTAAGCACAGGAAGAACTTTCTAAATAAAAATATGACAGGCAATCAAAAAAAAAATTAAAACCCGTAAGGAACATATCTAAAGATATATCATAATTTTACACATCCAACACCATCAATCTCCAATAGGGGAAATAACTCTGTCTACTCTTTGGCAAGGTGCAGCAGAGTATTTGATTTCTAAGCTCTGAGGTCTTATTTCCTGAACTCAGAGAGAATCCAGACATTATCCTACAAATGACTGGCTTCAGGCTCAATCCTTCATGGAAAGATCCCATAGCAGGGAACCTATTTGCCAATCCCTACCTACACCTCCAACCAGAAAAGGTTTACACAGGAGAGCCAGAGGATGCTGAATGTCTAGGCTCCTCTTGCAGAGGAAAATTCTTCCTAATTAACATTTGATGAGATTTGGAGTGAGATTCAATGGTCCCAAATGAGGGGGGAAAGAAGAAGAAAAAAATTTAAAGAGAAAACAACTCACAGCCCTGTAACAGTAGGAGAGGGAGGGAGGTGATCTGCTTGCTGTGTGTTTTCCTTAGCTACATCCAGAGAGCCTTCAGCTCCAAGAGAGGGATTGCCAGGTGACAAAGAGGGGTTGCCAGGTGACAAAGAGGGGTTGCCCAGCTGACAGAGCACACCCTCACTCATCACAGTCTCAAGGACACAGTCTCCAGCTATGTCAGGGAAGGTATAGGTTGGATATTAGGAAAAAATTTTTCACCAAAAGAATAACAAAGTACTGGAATGCTCTTCACAGGGGAGGTGGTAGAGTCACCATCTCTGGAGGTGTTTAAAAAAAGACTGGACATGGCACTTGGTGCTATGGTCTAGGTGAGGTGTTAGGGCACAGGTTGGACTCGATGATCTTAGAGGTCTCTTCCAGCCTCATTATTCTGGGATTCTGGGATTCTGCGATCTGATGGATTCTCGCGCTCCCTGACCTGGCAGCGCATTCCTTGCCCCTTGTGCCATCTCAAACCCCCCCGCCCACTCTGCTGTGCTGTGATTTGTACCCACCAGTGTGCTTTCTGCTGTGCATCTGCAAGTGGGACAGCTTGAAGTATCTCTTGTTGCAGCCAGGGTAGGCACACATGAAGGGTCGCTTCTCGTTGGTCTCACTCGCCGACCGCACGATGGTGGGAGCCACGCCGGGCACACGCCGGACATCCTGCAGAGACAGAGACCTGCTGAGGCCACCTGGGTGTCCTCAGCTCTGACTTCACACACTCAGGTCACTCCCCAGCACCTCCCCAGGACGAAGAGATGCTTGGATGGATTGTGCTGGAAACAGGAAATTTTGCTTCATTCTACATCAGTGACTTTTGTGCGCCCTAATTGGTTCTTTGCACAGCGTTAAAATTATCTGAAGGTGAAGCACAGTGAGCTCTGCTCAGTGAATTCTCTCACCAGTGTTCGTATGAGAGACTGAATGGCCCACACTGACCTCATGTATAACCACACAGTCCTGGCAGAACTCCCATCACCACAGAAAATAGTTTTAAGTTTATACCAGGGTGAGAGGAAAGAGCATGAGCCAGACAAGTATTGTCCTTTTTATTTTAAATACTCATATAAAGCTAAAGGACAAGGAAATGGATGTCTTAGATTAACACAAACTGATTAACAGCAAAACAAAAACAACTGTCTAGGTGGAGCTGGAGCCTTAATGCATTTTGGCCACTGTCACAATGTTCCATCAAAGATGATCTCCTCCTTCTGGGATAATTAACTTCCTTAAACAATGTCGACCATTTACTTTATTTGCCCAACAAAAGCCGGCTCAGAAGCCTGCTTCTGAGAGCTTGCCACTGAATAATGACTTGCTAAACTACACAGAAAAGGAAAAGGAGAAAAGATGCTATCTAAAAACACAGATGTACCTTGACAACACAGAGCAACACAGAAGAGACAGATACTCTGTAATGACTTTGCCATCAGCTTTAACAAGGTATATCTTTTACAGGGGTATTTAATAATGATGATATGACTGTCTCAGAAAGGGAGGAAATGAACTCCCATGAATGGTAAGTTCCTCCCAAATATTCACTAATTGCTTAGTTATTAGGAAACAATCACATACTTAGTTTTAAGGAAATACATTTGAATTAGTGAAGTTTGAGAAACACGTAGAAGCAAAATGTCATCTGACACTTTCATATATGTAGTTATAGATTTAGTCCTATAGATATAGATTAGATATGTGGTCATATTAGCTATAACCACAGAGGTTATATCACTCATGGCCAGACTGATTGGAGCTGGAAGCTTGGAACTGGAGCACTCATTTTGGACCATCCTGAGAAGCGGGTAAGGTAAGTAAGCACAGAAAGGAATACTGCCTTGCAGACATATTTCAGAAGAAGAGATGAGCAATTTTAAATGACTGTGTCAGAAAGAAGTCTGATGGTAGAGTGCAATGGCTTCAGTGAGGCCAGGACAATTACAGAAAGCATCTCTTGACAAGGTGGGAAAGCCACAAATCAAGGATGGGTTCACAAACACCAGTGAAGTAGTGAGTGAACACTATAAACAGGCTGCAGTTTTGCTTCCCTGTGAAGAATGCCCCACAATACTCACTTGTATGCCTCTGAAGACCCCATGGGTGTGTATTCTGTACTGGGCCCCACAGCTGTACAGCATGGGAGCACTGTGGTTCTCATTTTCATATCCCGCTGTGTGTCTGGAAGTAAAGAGGGGAATAATGAAAAAATCACATATTTTCCAGTACACAGCTCCATGTGAGAGGTTTCTTTCCTTAAGTCAGTGGTAGCATATGCAGAGTTTGCTTTTGCAGCCGTGATATCCAAGTTCAAGTGAAATCCACCAAAGGAAACCTGCTCTGCCTTCATTCACGTGGATCTGCTCCCACTGGCACACTGCACTGACTCCATACATACATCTATTAGCATCCATTAAGGCATCCAGGGGAAAAAGAAAAAACCAAAAAAAGAAATTGTCATGATTTCAACTCTGATGTATTTCCACAAAGATTTTAGGTAAGAGGGAAAATTCACATAGCAGCCCAACGGTGTCATGTGGACATGTTCACATTATTTATCAGTCAAACGTGGGGCTGGCTATTGCTAATATCTTTTGGAATGAGCAAAATGCCTCAAGTTTCACATTAAGTGCAGTGGATTTTTGTCAGCACCTCATGACTCAGATATTACCTGATACTACCAAGCAAGTGATGACATTTATAAGAATAGCAGTCATGTACTCATAAACCGAGATTACAAATCAGTGTCTAAACTATTTATCCCACATATCAGCTTGCAGGATATGCTACAAATTAACCCTTTATAAAAATAAAATTATAAAATAAAAAAAAAAACAGCCTATCCCCACTAGGTATAAATTTTCAGAATAAATTTAAGAATTTGCAAATTTTGGTGTGTTTTGGGGTTGCCACAGCCATATGTTTTGTCTAATTGTGTTCTTCAAAATCCTGACTGTTGGAACACTGCTGTGTCTCCTGTTTGCAGCCTTCCTAATGCCAGAGCCACATAAATACATTTTAGCTTTGATTTTTGAAGGAGTACATTACATTATCACTTGAGGAAGTACACATTGGCAATGGCAAGCGTACATGTTTTGCACAGCACCAGAAATTAGAAAGCCCAGAACAAAACCCCAGGGCACACAGCTAGGGACAGAGATGGATATGTAGGATGTTATCCCAGCCTTTGCCAAATGCTTGCAATAGCAATTCGAAGGGGTCCCTGAGGTCCAGACTCTCATTTCACTGGTCCTTCCTTCCCCTTCACTCAAAGTTCATGTGCAGAGTAGAATTACAAGGAAGTTTTAAACCTCTTAAGTGATTTGCAGAGCAGGCAGTGGAGCTGGAATGCAGGAGGTGTCCAAAGGGTTTGTGAGCCTGGCCAGAGGAGGGGAGCAGTGTCTGAGAGCAGCTCTGCCTGCCCAGGGTGGGCTGCCCTCCTCATGCCTGGCACGACTGGCAGGCTGCTCCCTGCTGCTAGAGGTGTTCTCTGAGGTCAGCTCTTCCACTGCTCTGCAGGGCTCATTTCAAACCCTGGCTCCACCTGCCCATTCAAATCAAAGGCCACATCTTTTGGGAAGGCGTGCTCTGCTTAATGCAATTTTAATTCAGCTTTAAGGTGATCATAATGAAATAAGTTATGTGGGGGTGACAAGAAAGGATCTCTGTTCTGTAGTAATATCTGCAATTAATTCTGTAATAATAGATAAAGAAGATACCATTAGCTGATTTAAATGGATTAAACTATGCTGTAGATTTGCACCGTGTCCAAATAAATGGGGTCTCCTCTCTGCCTAGAGCCCACAAGTGACCTTTTGCAGCCTAATTCAAGTAACAAATTACCATTTGCTATCACCATTTGATCAGCACAGATTCCCCACCAACATCAAATTTTCCTCTCTGTTTAAAGGCAGCAAGTCTGTACAAGTAAAAAAATAAATGAATAAATAAAAAATTCGAAAAAAAAAAAGCTGGGGACAGGGGTGTTGAAATCCCCGAGGCCATGGTGATACCAACAATGATCACAAATTACACTGTGCATTTTGAAAATGGAATGGAATGGAATGGAATGGAATGGAATGGAATGGAATGGAATGGAATGGAATGGAATGGAATGGAAGCCACCATTCCAAGGAGGAAGTTCTGCAGCAGAAGCTGTTGCTGACCTGCAGCACGGCAGTAAATCAAGGGTAAATGTGAACTTCAGCACTGGTCACCCTGAGTGTAACCTCCCCTTCACGCCTGTCCTGACAACCTTAAACACCACAATAAACAACAGACACAAAGGCTGATAAGAATTCCCAGGACAGAAACTTCGTAAGAAGAAGCAGGAATATGTAGTAAAATCTTGTACCATAAAACACAGCCCCACTTTCCCTCCAAATTCCCATGGTTTTCATCTTTCAGTGATAGCATTTTTTGCAAGGACCAGCCAGTTCTGAAATAATTCCTCCCAGGAATAAGAGGCAGAACAAAGCCCCTGTCTGTGCCCTAAGGAATGGCTGCATGAATGAGAGGTATCTCCCAGGTGATCTCCATCTCAGTTTTTATTGCACAGTTGGGAAGCCTTCCTCCACAACCAGCCTTTTACACATTTCCTCCCCTTATTTCTAGTTATACCTCACTAAAACTGCACATACAAGAATCCATGAAGATTAAAACCTGCTTTCTGAGCCCCTTGACCTATAATGCACTAAGTCCTTAACCAGCTCCCTAGGAGAGATGCTTTAATAACCAGGAGCCCTATTTCCCATTTTGCTTTGGGCACATTTCCATCAACATTGGCTGGTACTCAGCATGGCCATATGGCTGCTGACAGCAAAATGGATCATGAGAGATTTCTTGGTTAAAACACTGTTTATTCATTATGGAGTGCTGTGGAATAATCTGACCTTTGGGGAGATAGAAATTAACAGGTGGATATTCCTTCCAGTCAGTGGGAAACTGGAACACTGAAGGAGGAGTTTCCCCAAACTGCCCCTGCACTGATGCTCTCTTGAAGTTCAGCCCCCACTCTGCATCCTCATGGGGAAACAGAGCTCTTTCCCTTCCAGCCTCCATGCTTTAGCCATGATTTATGCCACAAAGTGCACATCACAGTTGGCACAGTTGGCTTGTTTCGTATGGCTGCAGTTTATATCCTACAAGGCAGGGATAGAAGGACAGATACAAATCTAGATCCATTATTAAACTCAAACCCCTGCTTTATTGCATGCAGGAGATGATGCAATGCCACACACACGAGGAATACAAGTGACTGGTGAATTTATACCTGCAGTACATTAATTAAATGGAAATCTCCAGAGAGCAGCACAGTCCTTAACTTTCATCTTTTCTAGTCAGGCACTCTGTTATAAAGTAGGCAAAGAGACAGTGCCTTAGCAGCTCAGCTGAGTTAACCAAAGAAGAAAAAAAAGCCAGAAAAAGTACCCAGTAAGGCCCAGAGCCACACTTAGGAGAGACACTGGGCTGATCCCTCTGCAGGTCCTAAAAGGACTCTAAACTAAGCAGGACCAGATGCAGCCAAACTGCCCTGCCAGGATCTAACACAAATTTTTGTTTGAGCAAGGACTGAAGGGTTTGGCCTCACAGTCCAGCTCTGCCTTTATTTGTAAATATTCAACTCCCTTTAACTTCAATCAGAGCTGCTCAAAGCCAGAAATGGACTGTAAATATTTAGAGTTTGGGTTAGCTGGTGAAAAAAGGACTCGGTGTATTTTGTTCTTTGGATCTAGACAGCCAGAGCTGGAAACACAGCCATAAAATGTAATTCTAGATAACTGGGAAACAAAGGCTGATACTTCCAAAGGAAGAGCTCTGTGCTGTGGAGTATTTAGAAGCACTTGCATTTACCATTAGCCCAGCAAATCCTTAACACTCGCAGAGTAGCTCTTTTAAAATGATTAATCTCAGAGTTGTACAGATTGTACAGAGATTAATAAAAATGAAGGGTTTAGAGATGAGAATGTGTGATGAAAAGCAGAGCAGCTTTAGAGAGTTGTATCAATCTAAGTGGTTATAAAAAAAAACTCATAAAAGATGACATTCTAATCTGAATATTTCAAAAAAATAATCAAGCTGCAATTTCTCTCTCACACCATTTTTACTTTGTAAAACTGAAATTGCCTGTCCAATGTATAAAGCAGCTACAACTTAATCTGAAGAGTTAAGCTTTTTATTATTATTTCATAAACCAAAAAAGGGAAGCTTTAGGGCACACTGAGGAGAGCTAGAAAATTTCAGATGAAACGTGAATACACATTGATTCATGAGATTCAGGCTTGGAAGAATAAAAAAAAAAGCCAGAAAGCAAGATTACATAAACCAGGCACCACATTAAGCTTCAATTTAATTGTGTTTCACTGCAGGAACAGGAATTTTAGGGTTTAGAAACAGAGCCAAAAATGAGGCAAAGTGAGGGTGTGGGCTAGTCCTGTTGATAACAGAACATAAAGGAAGAAAAGTAGAGTTAATTCCCTCTGCTAAAATATTTACCATCCTAGCACCCTGGGAAAAACATGTATGGAGAGAGAAAAAGATCCTGATTAGTTATATAGAAGATCCTGTTTCTGCCTGGGTTTTGTCTAATACTATTATGGAGGGTGGAATATGAGGCTGCATTTTTATCTGCCCTCTCCAAGGCAAAAGAATATTCAAAAATGCAATTTCACAGGTTTGAGCCCTTCTGCCATCCTCAGTGGGAGAATCAGCTGGCTAATAAAAGGAAGGCTCTAAATTTTCAGGGGATCTTTGGGTTTCTGACTTGAATACTCTTTCTTTGCTTCAGGATTTTTTTTTTACCATAGACCTGATTGGAATCAGGATTTCACCAAATCCTTCCCTTCAGAACAAGACTGGTGGGAAAGGATAAATTCCATAGTAGAGACTGGAGGTTATTGCTCGTTTTCAGCTCATCTTGATTGCAGAACTGAACCCAAGCTTCACATCTCCAAATATTACTAATAATACCACCAAAGCTAAACAGAAAAGCCTTTACAAACCACTCCTAAACAAGAAAGGTTTTCCCTGCCTTGCTTAAGATGTGGTTTTAATAGTGTTCTACAGAGATCATACCCAATATTCCTTACAGTGAGCCTGAGAAAACAGCAATAAATACCAATTTCCATGAAACATGCTGAGCATTTAACATCCAAGCAAAACCAAAAGAGGAAAACCAAAATGTTGTCTGGTTCTATGCCTGATTTCAGATGGCTGTTAGAAATATGGATCAAAGCTTTTTACAGAGAAAATTACATGGAGTCTCGCTGTTTGGAACATAGCTACACTTCTTGTCTACCATGCTGTATCTCTTCCTGCTTGGTATCAGTTATTTCCATGTCACTTTTACACTTAACTCATCAAAATATAAAGGAGGGGTTTATAGCCCTGAGTTCTTCCTCTAGAACTGCTATGGAAGGAAGCAGTGCTTTTCACATTGGACAAATTAAAAAGCAACACAAAAATATGAAGGAGAAACCAATGGCAAAAGTGTCCACTAATGTGGAACATTAATTTTGAGATGTCTGGGACCCACTGGCTTTCCTGCAACAGAGTAAATCTGATCCCAGCAGCTCCAAACAAAATACCACAAAGGAGGAACAAATCATCAGCAAACAGCCTGAGGAGATAAAATCCAGTCCCACAGTGAGGTTCACTGCCTTAACAACGAAGCTTTCCTTTCAGATTCTAGAAGCTGCCAGTCTGTGAGACAGCTTGCAGACAAGCCAGCCCTCCCTCTGGTCCACCCGAAGTTCAGGAGGTGACAGAGGGATGCCTGGACAAACAAGAACCACAGTTAATGCACACAAGCTCACAGAGCACTCCTCTTCCCTCACTTGAGTTGTAAGAATGACTTGAGCTCAATCAGAGAGCAATCAATTTGGAATTCATGACCCAAGTGGAAATCTAAAATGCAGATTCAGGTCACTTGGACTGCATGGTAGCCATAGTGGGTCATCTTCTTCTCAAGGGGCAGCTCTTGGCAGAGAGAAGGTCATCTTGGGCCATCCTTTTGGTTTCTCAGTGAGTAGAAACCCCCAGAACCCATGGCTGCAGCCTTTTCTATCTGCTTCCCTTTGGGCACCACTCTCCTCTTCCCCTGCCAGTCCATCACAGTGCTGTACTCTGGCACAAGACAACATCTCACTTCACTTCAGATGTCTCTCTTCCCCATCCAGCAATGGCTGGCTGGGATCTCTGTTCCACACCTTCCACTGCCCACCTCTGCCTTTCTCTCAGGCTGTGCCTTCCACAAGTTCCTGATGCTTACCCCTACTGAAAGCACTCAGACCAAACTCCACTGACACATAGAAACTTCTTGCTCTCAGTTCCAATATCCAACATTAAAACATCCATGAATGAAAAATTCAGGAAAAATAGTCTCCCATGGCCTTAAAGCAGGCTCTGAGCAGATGAAATCATTCAGGAGTTCAGATGCCAGGCTCTTGCTGCTGCTGCTGACACACAAGTTCATGAGCTTGCAGCTCAACAGGAATGATTTTCACAATCAGCTTTGGCCACCTGGCAGTATTCTTTGCCCAGTTTCAAACTTTTCATCTGGGTTCAGGGGATTCTGGAGCTGATCCCTCAAATATTGGCTCTTTACAAGAGCTAGAACCGGGATGCTCTCAGATAAACTGCTAGACAACTTCAGCACAGAAACAGCCAACAAACTCTGCCTAAACTGCGCTGCAAAAGCTTCATTTCAGTCTGTTAAACTTCTGCTGAACAGGAACCCAGAAAAGCAAGCTACTGACCTGCTCTGCTGTCAAGCATGAAGTGTGTGATCTGTAAGTTTTATATAACTGTAGAGTTCTCTAGCTATTTGCAGAACTTACTGGCAACATTTTCTTCCTTCTTAGAATGTGCAAAAGTCTCACTGAAGCCAGGAAGAAGCGCTGGGGAGAACTGAAGGCAAGGAGCTAAACAGGACTGTCATGGTTGGACAGAATCTAGAAGCTCCATATTTCAGCAGGAAGATTGACTCCAAAATTCTTAAATTACAACTAGGAGATTGAGAAAAGCATCTGAAACCCTAAACGCCTGGGAATCACTTATGAACAGTTCATATATTTTAAAGATGTAAATCTTGGGAAGAATACCTTATGTTCATGGCAACTGAGATTGGAGGTACTGTGTATTGTAACTCTCAGCCAGAAAAGACAGATAACTATTTTGGCTCATATTACCAGTGATGAGGCTATGTCTAGCACTGATTTTCCACAGATTCTACAATCTTGGCCTATACCAAAACTTTCAGCTTTGTTTTACCATAGATCATTCATCTTGATTCTTTCCCCCTTTTCATGCATCCTAGGTCACATACTTTACACTGCTAACAGTCTGACTCCTGGACAAGTAAGAAGCCATTTATTTTGTTCAGTACTCCTTTAATATTTCTATTGTGACTTTTTTTTTTTTTCACTGAGTTCCCCAAAGAATAACCTCTTCCTTGCTTTAATAACTTGGACCTCGGTCAAGGTTGATGTGTTTCTCCATTTTGCAGGATATTTTCTTCAGAAGAGACAAAACAGTGTCTAATATTGCAATGACTGATCTTTAAAGAGTACAGTTTCAAGAGGAAATCAAAAAGACTTATGAAAAAAAGTAGGAAATAGCCCTTAAAAAGAGGGGATAGGCAGCGAAGACAGTGAACTGTGCACAACTCAGGATTTTGGGATCTTCTCTAACCAGAAAAAACCTCCTTGATGGATTTCTTCAGGCTCAGCTCCCTTGCTCACTTCAATACAGAAAGTTTACTACACTACTCCCTCTAACCTTCAAACACCATTGGTTTATGAGCTACAAGGAGACCCATAATATTTTTTTTTCCTTTATCGCAGTACAGCAGTGTACACAAAGTCCATCTTGGACAAGGCTTTCACATCTATGGACAACTGCATGAAAGCACAGATCCAAGCAGGCTTTTATCAGCCTCTCCTGCTGTTCCCTTGAGACTGCACACGCTTGGACACAGAGAACATCCCAATACCTGCCTTCAGTGGGGGAGTGTGCAGAGCCGGTTATCTCCTTAGAGCAGTGAATTATCTGCTCTGAGCAAGTGGCTTTCCCTTGGCTAACATCAAAAGGTGGCTCTGCCGCTCACGGCAGCCACCGCGGAAGCCCCGAGGGGAGGATGCGGTAGCGTTCCAGCCCCGCGGCTCCCGCTCCTGCCCCCGGCTGCATAGGGGATCCCCGGCCCCGGCAGGCCCGGAGGAGGCACCGGGCACGGTGGGTGTGGGGATGGAGGCAGCGGCCCCGGAGCGCTGCCCGCCACCCCGGCGGGGCCCCGCGGCGCCTCGGAGCCTTCCTGGCTGGCCGGCCGGCCGCAGGAAGCGCCGCGGGGGAGGCGGGCCGGAGCCTCTTCCCGGCAGGTGGGAGGGCGACAATGGCCGGGAGGAAGGAAGCCGGGAGGCGGCCGGGCCGGGACACAGGACGCAGGGCCTGGCGAAGGCAGGGAAAGGGAAAAGGGATGGTAGGAAGGGGCGACAGCTCAAGGAGCACAGCGCGAAGCGGTCACGGCTGCCCCTGCGGGAGGGGCCCGGGCTCCGGGAGTGAGCACTGCCCTGCCCTGCCCTGCCCCGCCCGGTGCCACCGGAGCCCCGACACACCCAGCGCTGGGCTCCGGGAGTGGGCACTGCCCAGCCCTGCCCTGCCCCGCCCGGTGCCACCGGAGCCCCGACACACCCAGAGCTGGGCACCGGGAGTGGGCACTGCCCAGCCCTGCCCTGCCCCGCCCGGTGCCACCGGAGCCCCGACACACCCAGCGCTGCGGGCACTGCCAGCCAGCAGCCCGAGCCTCCGCTCAGGCTGGGGCGAGGATCATCAGAAACACGGCAAGCTACAGCCAGGAGATGAGCCGCTCTCAGGACCGGACAGTATTTTTTTCGTACAATTTTTCGAATTCAAAAATCAAGATAAAGTTAGCTCAGCAACGCAGCTTCACTAGGGCAACAGGTTAGAAGAGAACAAAGCTCCTTACCCTTTCAGTGTGGATCCCAGGTTCATTTGATTCCATGTCATGCATTCAAGCTGTGAGGTCATCTGATATAAATTGTCACTGTTGTGAAAAGATATAGAGTTAGGACTAAAATTGCAGCTATCAAATAAAAACAAAAAAAATCAGAACGTCAACAATTTCTTTGTTATTTGTTTTAAATATATAAGAGTAGAAAGTGAATTTATTTTATATAATCCCTTTTTTCGATGTATTACGAATTTTAAAAAATAAAAGGAAATAAAATAAAAGGAAGTCTGTGGCTCGAAAGGACACTTTGAATCTGCAAGCCTGACGATTTGTAAAGAGCTGGAAATAGAAACATGAAACTTTTTCCTTCTCGAAAAATAATATCCGATATTGAAACGTTGAAATGAATGAAACGAATATAAGCAGCCCGGCGGGGTAACGCAAAGGATTATTTGTTTTAAAAAGTCAAATCTGTTAACTGTTTTAACCAGGAGTGTGAGAGACCACGTGGGTAATGGAGTGAAACAGCTATCGTGACTCGTGATGGATGTTGCTACACAGAGGGGCTTGACAAGCGGGAGAAAAATGGAGTGGCTGAGCGATAAACGGAGCTCAGCGCTGGAGCGGGCTCTTTCCCCGCCGGTACACCGCGGGCAGCCCGGCTGCGGCCGCGCCTTCCCCCGCTCCGCTCTCCGCCCGGAGCGGCGAGCGCGGGCCGCGCTGAGGGGCGGCGGGAGGCGGGCACGGAGCCCCGCCGAGCCCCGGCAGCGCTCTCCCG
>JAYDZK010000268.1:2181616-2199691 GCA_034509185.1 Euphonia xanthogaster
CGGCAGCGCTCTCCCGGCAGGACAGGTCCCCACGGGGCCGAGGAGGTGCCGCGGCCCGGGCAGGCTCCCCCGGGCCGCGCTCTCCCCGCCGCGCAGCTCCCGGCGAGCCCCCGGTCCCTCCGGCGGGCGCGGTGATTGATGCCGGGCACCGCCGCTCGCAATAAACGCAAGTCTCCCTGCTGATTAATTACACCTAAATTCGCTGGATTTACGCGGTGAATTTATATCATTTTGTTATTGGGAGATGGCATTTTTTCTTTTTTTCCTTTTTTAATTTTTTTTTTAACTTCGTGGCAGGTAGAAGCGACCTAAAAAAGCCAGAATCCAGTGGGAAGCTTTTGCATATAGAAACAAATTAAGTGACTTCAATCTCGAAGTATGCGTAATATCATTTGTCAGTATCACTGGACACTATTATTCATCAGCGTGTCTGAAGTGCTATTATGCTACTACAATGTCCTGCATATCAGCTCAGGAATTGTTAAACTCTCCTGCAGTTTCCCCATTTGCAATAGCAGTCCGTGCTGGTCTGTGCCAACTACGTTTTGCAATTCCACGAATTCTTCCTGTAATGCTTCTGTAATTAATTCCTCCAGGACCCTGATTTTTATTAGAAGTGCCCGCCCGATGCATTTACAGCAGGAGATTTCCCTTTAACTTTCTTTCGCTTGACAGTTCATTTATAAGAGCCTCCCCCACAATATCCACTTTTTTCCCCCCTCCTTTGCTTTTTCATAAAGCAATACACTTATTCATCTTGTCACAGCTCGCAGCCACTGTGTTCCGTGCCGCCCTTGGGTGACGGTGTCCGAGACGCGGCGCCCCGGGAGCCGCACGGTGCCCGCGCCCCGGCGCCACCGCAGCTCTCCCGGTGCCCGCCCGGCCAAACGCGCTCCCCGCGCCCCGCTCCCGGCTCTGCAGCTCTGGCCGCGGCTCCCCGGCGGAGCCCGAGCCGGCTTCAGCCTCCGAAGGGAGCCCGGAGCGGCTGTCGGGCAGGCTGGACGTGGTGGAAAGCGCTGGGAGCAGAGGTCCGCTATCCGCGCCAAACCCCGCTCTGTCTGCCCCCTTTGGCGTCTCCTGAGCGGGGAGAGACCCTCGGCCCTCGCCCCTCCTTGTCCTCCCACTGCCGGGGGCTGGAGCCGGGGACTGAGTGCGGGGGGAGCAGGTGCCCGGCTCGGCCTGGACCCCGCACCAGCCCGGGCGGGGTCTGGTGTGGAGTCCCCAAATTCATGGCACCGCTCCGGACTCTCGGCACGCCCCGGGTGAGCCGCACCCGGGCACCGGGGTGCGCACGGAGCGGCGCACGCACCCCCTCCCACGGGCTGCGGGTGGGAGCTGAGCCATCTCTGCAGCCGACAGCGAACGAGGGGAGACATTTCTGTGCTGAGCCGCGGAGCTGAGAGGCTCTCATCTCGAAAAAGTCGGAATTGCCGGAGCTTTGGCTAAATCGGCCCTGGGCGGGAGGCAGGTGGGCACCGCGGGGCTTCGCGCCCCTTAAGCCCGGAGATAAGAACGGCCGGTCCGGTCGCCGCTTGCCCGGGGGCCACCGGGCAGTGACTCGGATTAAACACCTCACACCTGACATGTGAGAGAGAACAGGACGTCCCTAACGCCATTCACTCCTCGCCATGGTTTATTATCGACGGTACCGTGAGATGATCTCACGGAACCAACAGCTCCGCTCAAAATTTCGGCTTTGGATGGGGTTTGAATGAGGAGGAGGAAAGCGAGGTCTCCAGGGATTTGCCTGCGCTGATTCCAATCTGAATCCTTGGCCCTTCGAGCGGCCACAAAGACACTAAAAATAACTTCTTTTCATTACAAAGATGCTTTTAAAGAGAAACGAGAGGAAGGGGGGGGAAACATTTCTGCAGCAGGGATTAATGTAAGTTGGAGTGGAATAAAAGGAAGTCAACGCTGAGCAAAAAGGGAACTTAAAAGGAAACCAGTAGTAGATCATATAGAGTTTGTTTTGGCCTGCACTGTAGTATTACCGAGTTCTTGACCTCTGCACAGAAAGAGCTATAATCTGAACCGAGACTCCTCCACTTTTAAAGTCTTTGCAAGTGTGACTCACAGTAAATTTTCAACATCGAGCATGTTTACTACATTAAACAGCGCGAGGTAGAAAAGTTCACATCACCGTTTTAATGGACCCACAAACCCCTGCCTGAGATCTGCGCGGGTTCGTCACCCGTGTCCAGCCACAGGCGCGGGGCTCCTTGGCAGCGCAGCGGGCCGGGCCAGAAACAGAGAGCAAGCAGTGGCCGGGGCGAGAGATTTCACAGACAGTTTTGCTGCCAGCCCTAAGAATCACGATCGGTCAACCATTTCTTTCTTCCCGACTTTGCCGCGGTTCGGGAGAGAGGGCGAGGCGCTTGAGCCCCAAGTGCCCCCGTACTGCAGACGGGCGGGACCCTCCTGCCCACGGCCACTCGCGATCCGGCCCTGCTTCCCGCGGGTCGGGCTGGGGCCGCGCTCCGCGGAGAGCGGGGGAGCCGGGAGGGTCCCTCGCACCCAGCTGGAGAGATGGCGATGAGGGGAAAGCGAGAGAGAGCATCAGGTGGAGGTGACTCCCTCTGCATCCTGTCCCGCTGCTCTCTCCCTCCCCCTCCGCTCGCCGAAGCATCACCCCTCGGGTCCTGCTGGAGGCGGCGGATCCAAAATTGGGATGGCCGTCCCTGCGAGGCGCTGCAAGGCGACCCGGACCCGCAGCTCCGGCTGGGGTGAGAGGGCGAGGGACCCCAAACCAGCGCTGTCCGGGCGTCCCGAAAGACGCAGAGAGGAGGCGGTGCAGGGAAACACCGGCCGCCGCACCCCTCCGAGGGCAGAGGAAACACCACCTCCCGTTCCCCACCTCGTCTTCTCCCTCTCCGCTGCTAAAGGCGAACGGGAGCGCCTGTTGTCCCCAGGCAGTGTGGGGACGGACAAACCCCCCGTGGCGGGGCTGAAAACCATCCCCTGAGCGCTCCCGGGGCGCGCAGCGGGCGTGGGCATGGTCGCCAGCCCCGGCGCTCGGATGCGCCCACCGAGCAATCACTTGGCAAAGCAGAGCTGTCGAGCTTGACCTGAACTGCGAAAAGCAAAAGAAATCTTCAAGAAGGAGGTGCGGGATAAATACGGTCATGGAAAAAAAAAATAATTAAAAAAAATCACTATTTTGCCAAATCAAAAAAAATGTTTAAGGACAGTGCGGTCGTTTTCAGGGTGTTGGCGATGTAGGAAAGGAGTCCCGCCCGTTTCTGTACCGCAACGACTCATCTGCCTTCCTGACCACATTTTCCAGGCGGTTTTGAATGTGTTCAACAAGGGACAAGGAGAGGCCGCGCCGAGCTCAGCCACCTGCGCGGGCCTCGCTGCGGGAGCAGCCTGGGGCTGCCCTCGACGTGGAGCAAGCGCTGCCTCGCCTACACCCCCACACATCAGTATTGGCTCCTGAGAGGTTTAAAGGCTTAAATCCTTATCTTACTGGAGTAAGCCGTAAACCTCCCAGCGAGAAGGGCAGGATCAAGGCTGAGGTCGGGAGGAAATCGGTCCCCGTGGCGCAGCGCTGCCCTCCCGCGCCGGGCGCGGGTCCCCAAGAGCTGGGAGGGAGGTGGCCGCGTTAGGGAGGCGACCTCTGCGCTCACCCCTGCCCCAGCGGAGGCACATGGAAGAGAGAGCTCTCGACGCTATCAGCATTCCCCTATCGGATTCACACCTGCAGGCGCTGCCGCTTCCAGGAGCGGGGCGAGGGCGAGCCCCGGGGCCCGGGGGGACTGGGGAAGGCGGCGGCTGCCCGCGACCGCTCGGAGCTGCCCTCCCCAAGCCTCCTCCAAACCATATTTATAGATTTTCCTGCGCGGCGAGCAATCTCTGTCACTTCAGCGCAGGAGTTCGCCCCGCCAATTATTCTGCAGGCTAATCTCTCTGGATAGGCTTCTTTCCTTCCTTCATTACCTCATTCCCTCCTTCCCTTGACGTCAACTCACGTTCATTAGTGAAGTGGCTTCTGGAAGTGACAGAATTTTGTTGTCTCCCGTCCAGTGTCGGTTAATCTGAGATGATATAACTGGCCTACAAGAGGAGCCGCTCGCGGCTTCCTTCGCAGAGGCACATTGTTTTGTGTGCGAGAGTTACTTAGCAACTCCGAGATACGGGACCGGCTCCAAGTTCACAAAAAGTTGAGGAATAAATTTTGGGGAACTTCTTTCACTCACTAAACACGTTGTAAAACTCCAACGCCCAGCCCCCATGTCAGATCGAAAAAAATTAAAAACCAACCGGGAAGCCACGCTTGCCACGGGCCCGTCTGTTGGCAAAGAGATCTCGTTGCTTGCAGCAAAGTTCCAGACGCACCTTTCTCCCAGCAAGGAAATCCGATAGGTTTATTGCCCCGATTTCAATAAATAACCTCCCTGCAGGCCAGCTCCCATCACTCCTGGGAGCCATCGGAGCGGCTCTTGGCCTAAAAGATGAAGCCCTTGGACGGAGCTGAGTTCTAGTCGCCTGTACCACGCTGTGCCCATGGCTGCTCCTCGCCAGCCAGCACTCCCACACCTTCCCGGCCTGGGGAAGAGCTCCGGGGCTGCGGGGACTCCTAGAGCCAGGGCCGGAGAGGATGTGTGGAGCTCAGCCGGGCTGCCCCAGGCGCTTTCCCCCGCTGCGGTTAAGGGCAAACCCCAAATTCATCAGGCCCAGGGAGTGCGGGGAGCCCGGCTCCCGTTTCCCCGGCTCCCGGCACCTGCTGAGGGAGCGAGGCCCCGCCGGGATGCTCTGCCGGAGCCGAGCGGCGCCAAGCCCGGCTCAGGAGAGCGAGCCGGCCGGGAAACCTGCGAGACACAGCGGGGCCTGCCACGGAAGGTGCGGCATCCTTTTTTCGTTTTGTGGGGGTTTAGGGAATTTCGTTTCGTTTGGGGGTTTTTTGTTTGTTTCTTTGTTTTTGTTGGCTTTTTTGCCTGTTTGTTTGTTTGTTTGGGGGTTTGGGGCGGGTTTGCCTTGGTATGGTTTGGTTTTTACGTGTGAATCTTCTTTTTTTGGGTTTGGTTTTTAGTGGCTTTTTTGTTGTTGTTTGGTTGGTTAGTTTTGGGGGGTTTTGTTGTTTTTTTTTGTTTGGTTGGTTTTTTTGTTTTTTTTTTTTTTTGTTTTTTTTTTTTTTGAGAAGGGAAAGAATAAATCAGTTTCCTTGCATAAAGGAAAAGCTGTTCGAACGGCATGCGGGGGAGAGAGCGCGTACCAGCAACAACCCGCGCACAAGGAGGGCAAGCCAAGCTCCCTGCCGGCCGAGGTACCTGTTGTAGGGCGTCCGGAGGAGCAGCGCCTGGCTGCCCGTGCAGCTGTCGGTCGGCGTGTGACAGCCGTACACAGGGGGAGGCACCGAGTACTGCTGGTCCCCTGCGGAGAGAGCAGCACAGAGTTAACCCTTGGGGCCAGCGGCCAGCCCTCCGCTTGCCCTGCGCTGAACGGGGGTCTCCAGGGCCCCGTCCTCCAGCACCGGGCAGCTCCGGCTCCGCGCCGGGCCTGCGGAGCTCCGCGGGGGGCAGAAATTACCTAGGGAGGGCTGCTGGCTGATGGGGTCCTCGTGTTTGAAGGAGTGGTTGGTGAACTGAGCGGCGGGGTGGGACGGCGTGTGGCCGTAGCTGGGGGTGCCGTCAAAGGCCACGGTGCTGTAACCTGGCGGAGAGAGCACAGCGGGGTTAGCGGGAGCATCCGCCGGGTCCCTGCTGGGGGCCGGCCAGCCACAGGGAGCCACGGCCACGCACCGCGGGCTGCGAACGCCTCGCAGCTGGGGCAGCTCGCCGATCCCCCCGCGGGGAGGATGGGGACAAGGACAGGGCCAGGCTCCCTGAGCCCCTCCGTCCCCTGTGCCACCGCCCCTCGGCGCTCGCACATCTCTCTCTGCGGGGAGAGCCGTGCCGAGCCCGCGCCCAGGAGCGGAAAGTCGGAAGTCTCGTTCGTGCTTAAAGAGAACAGATCGGTTTCGGTAATAAAAAGGATGTTTTCATTAATTGTTGCTCATATTAAAAGTGGAAGATTCCCATCTGCTCGGTGTAGTCATCTGGCGCTTCCAATTTAGAAGTTACCCTTTAATCTTGCGCTTTCTTTATTTTGTTAAGAGCGGCTTTCTGAAGAGTCTGCAATAAAGAGGCGGAATATTACGTGCAAAAACAAAACTCCTCCTTTCAGCGAAAATTGCTCTCCAAAATAATAAACAGCCTATTTTGTTTTCTACACCGACCAGATTCAGATGGAAAGAGACCACCTCTGCTGACCCCGGGCCGGCACAGAATCGTAAATCAGGTGCTTGGACACCAACTTTCATTAATGACTTGGAGCTGGCTAAACAACTTCAGCTAAAAAAGTAATTACAAAGTAATATTATCTCAGAGCCTTCTCGGCTCATCAGCATTTACTCCGGGAACCAAGCTCCTCCGAGAGTCACTCTTAAAAAAAATAAAATAAAATTAAAAAAAAAAAAAAAAAGCAAAACAAAAAACCCCAACCAAAACAAAACAAAAAGTCCGACGCGGACAGGGGAAAGAAACCAAAGGGACTACGAGCGCTTTCTCCTTCACGCTCCCCTCCCTTAACCCGCTTATTCCAGCACGGGCATCCGTCACGGACCCGTCTGGATGGGGCGTGAGGCTGGAGAGGGATTTCGTCAGTCGAGACGGAGCACTCGGGGCTGTTTTCAGGCACCCGTCTCAGCTGCCTTTCGGTGCCGGATGCTCGGCGCTGGGCAGGTCTCTGCTTCACCAACGATCCGCAATTACAGCGGGTTTCAGAGAGAATGAAATGGAGAGGCAGCAAAGGGATTCGAATGTTGCTTCTCTGTTTTATTCTCTCTGCCGGCAGGCTGGGTCCAGAGGCATTACAGGACTTCATTAACCCGCGAGGCTGAGCGGGAGAAACGGAGGGAGCTACAGGAGGAATGAAAATATTCCAGAAAGCTTTAAAACCTTCACCTTCGCGGCGATTTTAAGTCGGCCCGGAGGCTGCGGGGCTGGCATAGGAGTGGGGCTGGCCAAATGTCCCTCACATCGCCCTGACCCCGGGAGCAGAGCTCCTTTTGCCGGGACGCGGGCAGCGTTGACAGGCCGGTACCTAACGCGCTCCCATCCCACAGCTGCTTCTCGCTCCTTATCTCCTCCCTCAGACCCCGGGGTAGAGGCTCAACCTTCACCTCCCTTTCCCCCGTTTCCCTGTCTCTTTTTTAGCTTTCAGAAAACACTGACACTTTCTACGTTACTTTTGGCCCGCCACAGAGTTTCGGTGACCTTCAAAACCCAGCTCGGAGCAGTACGAGGTTTTGGCCGCATTTTCCGGTGTTGCCTGACCCAAAGCTTCAGGAATGTGATAAGAAAGTTGAGTTCTGAACCGAGCTGCCGATAGTGAGGTCTCTTTAATTAGGGCGTTATCAGAACTAGGCCTGATTAAAATGTGCTGAAAATAATTGAAAGTTGTACATCTGGTGGAGAACGGGGCCCGCTGGAGGCATCCAGTTGTTGGAGGAGCCCAGCTGGATGAAAGAGGCAGGCAAACAAGAAGAGGGAAATTGGGCAGAGGTTTCAAAGCCTTAGCTTCCTACCCCCCACCCCATCCCATCCCAGACTTGGCAGAAATGTCATCACAGAGCCAAGGTAGCGTCTTTCCCACGGTCGGAGGAACCTCTAAAAAAAAAAAAAAAAGGAGTTCAACCTTGAGGAGAGCCAAAGCAAGAACATTTTATCCACACACGAAAAAAAAAAAAAAAAAAAAAGAAGAAGAAGAAGAAGAAGCAAACACCCTTTGCCGAATTTCTCCTTGCCGTAGGAGCCCTCTCTCTGCGTGTCACCGAAAACAGCTGTGGCTAAGCCCCGGGGCTCTGGGCCCGCACAGGTGCGGGGGTGTGCGGGGTGCGTGCGGTGCCCGCGGTGCCGCAGACGGAGTACGGCCCGCGGGACGCCGGGCCCGAGGAGAGCCCAGCGTGGGCTCCGTGGGTTGGGGCATTAAAGGTTCGGTTTCTCCCCGGGCTGGGTAAACCCGGACGTCAGGATGGAGCTGGCTCGCAGCTATTTTGTCCCTCGCTAACTCGAATTTATCTCCCTCGCCCTTTTCTCCGCTTTCTCGTCCCTATTTCCGCCCAGCGACTATGAATCCCCTCCAAGGTCTAAAATCTTTTCAGATGTCTTTCGAAATACATCTTTCCCCGTCAGAGTCCCTGTCCCGGCGGGCTCCGGCCCGCTCCCCTCCCGTCCCGCAGCTGGAGCTGGGATCCCGCGGGGCACGCAGCGGCTCCGGGGCCTCTGCAGGGCCGAGCCTCTCCCCAGCTCCAGGGATGCCGCCCATTTTCCCAGCCGGGATCGGCGGCACGGCCCAGGAGCCCCGCTCTGCAGTTTCCTACGTCGGAGCCCAGCGCCGGGCGAACCGCTGGGGCAGGGCCCGGGGGTCGAAGGCACCGGGGACCGCGAGCCGGTACTGCCCGGGGAAGGTCTGTGCTGAACAACCCCTGCCCCTCGCTACAAACATCGCCCGGGCCTCGGGCCACACCTCGGCGGCCGGCACCGAACGCGTCCGCCGGCCTCGGCCCCGGCTCTGCCCCTCGCCCTGCAGCCCGAACCGCCCGGGCCCGCCCGGGACGTCGTGTCCCAGCCCCTCTGTGGGTGCGCGATTGCTCCCGCGGGGCACAGCAATCCCGAGCTGCAGACTGGGTGCGGGGAACCCCATCCTAAAAGCAGAGAGACCCCGGCCACTCATCCCGCTCCGGCAGGGCCGCTCTGGCACTCTCTGCCGATCCCGGTCCCCCGAGCAGCGGCGCCTCGGCTGCCCGGCTCCCCTCGGTCAAACTCCGCCGGCGCCTCGGCCGGGGCCGGGCAGTGCGGGGCAAACCCCGGCACGCCGCCACTGGCTCCGGGGCCAGCTGAATGAGGGGGAACGAGACCCGACAGGGCTCATGCAAGCTCTTCGCACGCTGGCCCCTTTTCCTCACTTCCTCGCGTTCGCACCCGCCAATGTTTATACTGCAGGCACTGGAAGAAGAAGGATGAGGTGCTGACCCCGGTGCCACACGCGGCTGACCCATTGCCCGGCCGTTCAACCCTCGGGAGCCTCTCAGGGCGGTGCGAACACCGGGGACCGCGGGGAGTTACGGCGCAACCGGTCCCGGCCGCGGAGATGCGGACAAGAAACGACGAGGCACCCCCCGCTTGTGCATTCCAGCCCGGGAATACTCAGCCCTCCCGAGGTTAATTCGACAAGGGGCTTGAAAACACAGCGCTTTTCGGGTTCAGGAGGAAGTTTGGAGGTTTACCCCCTCCACCACCCCATCATCCCCGAGATATGCAGAGGGAATTCTCTCGGGCCACGGGCCCCAGGCTCCATTCCAGGACTTGTGTCGTCTCCGGCCCGAACAAACCTTTGCGAAGGCTGCTCCAACCCAGGGAAGGGGCCGGGGGGCTCCAGCCAGCCTGGCAGAGCCGCCCGCTGCATCCGCTGCCCCGCAGGAGGGGTGGGGGCCGAGCAACTCGCGGCTCCTAAAGCTCCCGGGAGCGACGTGGCTGCCGCACAGGGAGGGAAGGGAGGCACGGCTGGGCTGGCTCGCCTAAACCCGGCTCGGCTGCCGCGGAGAAAGACCGAGCTTGGTGTTTACATCAGGCGCGGCCCTGCAGGGCTGAGCGGGCGCCTCCGGGGGCCGACCCCGCGCCCGGGGCGCCCGGCAGCGCGGCCCTTACCCTGGTTGCGGATGGCTTGCTGGCTCTCCAAGCAGTTGGGCAGGTAGGGCCCGTTGGGGAACATCCGAGCCTGGCCCGAGGGCGGCTGGCTGGGCGGCGGGGCGCCGAAGGGCCCGTAGCGGCAAGCCCCGGCCGTGCCTGTGAACTGGCCCGAGAAGTGGACGGTGAAGGCGCTCAGGTACTGCTCCTCGTGCGGGTCCGATCCGTTCCAGCTCGGCTCCTGCTTGATGAAGGAGTGCGGCCCCAGAGAGCCGTAGGAGGCCCCCGGGGGAAAGTCCAGGACGGGCGCCCACTGCGCCGCGCTGCTCACCGGCATGGTGCAGTTGCTGTTGCCCGGCAGGGAGGGCACGGAGGGCAGCAGCGCGTTGAGGTCTCGGACGTCGGAGCCCATCTGCTCGCAGACCTTCTGCCTGCCGCCGGGCAGCCAGTCTCCCCCCGGGCCGCACTTGTTCCAGGACACCTGGCCCCTGCCCGCCAAGCCGGAGGCCGGCTCCGGCTGCAGGCACCAGGCCGGCGAGCTCAGCCCTTTGGGGGAAGTTTGCTCCGCGACGCAGCTCCCCGGGTCCAGCCCTGCGGGAGCCGGCAGCAGCGACAGGGAAAGGTTGTTCTCCAGGATCGCCTCCGGGCTTGCACCCGCTCGCAGCGCGGTGTGCGTGTGTCTGTGTGTCTGTACGAATGTCCGCCTGTCCGAGCTAGGGGGGCACAGCCGCCGCGCACGCCTCACCTCGGATGCCTGCTCACCCTCAACTTTGCAAAGCTCAAATAGAGGCGCTTGCAGGGGAGGAGGAGTCAGCCACGCCGATCCTCCATTCACACAACCTCCGCCGAGGGGCTGCCCACAGCCCGCTCTGCTGAACCCAGCCGGACCAGACGCGCGGGGGGAGGGGAGACACAGGAGGGCCGGGGATGGAGGGGGAGAGATGACTGTGGGAGAATATATCTCCCCTACACATCACTCCCACCCTTCTTCTGGTGCAAGAGCCACTAAATCTCACCCTAACGTCCCTCCGCTTTAGGAGAGACTGGCGGGAATGTTAGAGGGATCCAGGTGGCCAGTAAGTACGTGCTGACTGACTTCCCCCGCCAGCTCCGTGCACGTCCGTGGGGATTCCCGAGGGCGGCGAGCTCGCAGGCCCCGGGGACCGCGCGGACACGCCTCCGCCCTTGCAGGAACCTGGGGAAATGACACGACCCGGGCCGGGCGGACCCCGTTCCTGAGAGGGGAAAGTGTCTTTCCAGGTGCCCCTCCCGCTACGGGAGGAACCAGCGTCTCCAGGAGCTCCTGCGGGCTGCGAGCCGCCCGGCCCCCCCCGCGTCCCGGGCGCTCCCTGTCCCGGGGCCGCGCACGTCGCCCGGGGCTGGCCGGGCCGGGGCACCGAGGGCTCCGCCGGCCAGGGGAAGGCTGGGCGCCCTTCGCAAGGGCCCCGGGGCCGGCGTGTGCCCGGCCCTAGCCCTGTCCCTCGGACCTGCCTGTGTGCGAGGGGAAGGAAGCAGCTGGGCGGGCGGGGGAGGACAGCAGCGCTGTGAGTAACCTGCTTTTGAGAGATTCACCTGGCACTGCTCCCGGGAAGGCCCGGAGCCTCTCTTTCCTCTCCAGCCTCCTGGACAGCGGCTCCTCAGCGTTCATCCCGGGGGCGGCGGCCGGAGGGCCCCCGAGGGCACCCGACACGTTAAACCCGGACGGTCCTTGCCGCCAGGAGGGTTCGGGTGGGCCCCGACAGCGAGGGGTGCCGCGATTCTGGCGGTGCGGGAGCGCGCCCAGACCGACTGCCCAGGCAGGAAGCGCCGGGGCGGGCGGCAGAGCCCCGCGGGGCGCGGCGGTACCTGCGCGGGCAGGACGCGCTCTCTCCGAGGGCAAGGAGGGGAATCCTGCCGCCCTCCTGCAGAACTACTGATGAATAATCAGTCACCCGGGGCTGTGGGGTTCTCGCGGGGCCGCACCGGCCTCGTCCCTTGCGCGTTGTCACCGGCCTCTGTCAGCACCGTGGCACCGCAAAGCGGGGTCACCTCCGCGGCGCTCAGCCCGCACCCTCACCCTCTCCTTTGCGGCGACAGCAGCGACAGAGGCGCCGTGAAGGCTCACCTGCCGCAGGACACGCCGAGCCCCTTGTCTTCCCGGTGACAGCGCACACCTCGGGATTTCCTATCCCTCGCGGCATCCAAGGTTATCGCAGGCATCGTCAACGTCGGAGAGGTGTTTTAAGATTCAAAGGGTAAATGCTACAACAAAAGAAATTTAAATAAGTTGTTATTGGAGCAGCCAAGTATCATTTCATTTTCTCTTAAAACTAATTAGTCATAACGGTCGGTTTCTGCTATTAGTGAAATTATTTTTCTACAAAGTATTTCATGTTATTCCCTTTAAAAATCTCTCTTTTGGCGCACACATCTATTTATTACAAAACTCCACGTGTAACATAAGTGCGAAATATGTATTCATTATTTTTGCTGATATTAAATATCCTCTAAGTTTACAGGACGTGCCACCTCAGAGCCCACGGCAAACTAAGGCACCCTGGACGGCACTCGTGAGTGCAGCCCGTGCGGGGAAGTCGCGCTGACCTCGCTGCCCGCGGGCTCCCGCTCTGCCTCCCGCTCTGGCCGCACCGCGGCTCCCGCACACCGCGGTCACCCCCTGCCCGGGACCCGCGGGGAGCTGCGGCACCGGGACAGGGGCTGCTGCTGGCTCGTTTCTGTGACGGACCGACACAGGAGGTTGGTTGAACTCGGTACCTTAAAGTCTTTCACAACCTAAACGATTTTGTGATTGATTCTACGATCTCCGGCTCTGCGATGCACCTTACACATAGGAATTGAAGTCTTTGGCCAGCCTAAGCGGGGAATTTAATTTCCCATAAAAACTAGAGCTCTCTAGGAGCAAACAGAAAATGCGTTTCCCTTAGAGATCTGTTTTTCGAGCTAGCACAGGGGTTTTCTCTTTTCTTGAAATAACCTAGCCTGATAAATCATCTTGAAAGAGAAAAAATGTTTTCTTGATCTCTTAGCTCTGCATTACACCACCTGGGAGGAAGAACTGCCGAAGTCCTTCCAAACCTTCTCCTCTCTCACTTTCCAGCAGTGAAATAGTACGACCCCTTGGCCATTAGCGCATCCTTCCTCCCCGCGGCTGCTGGCGAGGCTGGGTGGACGCCGGAGCTGCCAGCTCAGCTCAGCTCAGCTCAGCTCAGCTCAGCTCAGCTCAGCCCAGCCCAGCCCTGCGCTGCCGAAGTGCCGAGCGCCGGCACCTGCGCCCCCCCGGGCCGCCTCAGCCGTGCGGGGCACGGAGCGCGCCCGCCGCCAACGCGTCCGGGGGCGTCCTGGGGCAGGAAAACACGGACCCTACTGTCTCGGGATGGGCTGAGGACTTCTGGGAGACGGCCAGAGCCACTTTCCCCAGCTGTTCCCGTCTAGCCAGGGCCAGGGAGAGAGAGAAATCTCCCGCCTCGCTGCACTCCTGCAGCACAGGCCGGGAGCGCTGGCAGCAGCTCCCCCCGGGGCCGCCCGGTGTGCAGAGAGGAGCTGCTCCCTCTCTGCCGGAGGCATTTGCCTGCCTCTTCCCCAGAGACCCCGACCCCGATTCCAGACAAAATCCGGCTTAAATCACTCCAGGTCTCGCACACCGGGCGCCCGCGTCCGGGTTTGGGTGTCCAGTTGAAAGCGATTGCCGAGGAGATGGCAGCTCAGGGACAGCGCCTCCTTTGTCGCTTTCCAGAGCCAGGCGGTCCGGAACATTTTGCCCTGTCCCCTCCAGGCGCAGCCCGATCCAAAACTCTGACAGGTTGAATTGCCCGCTGTTCCATAGCTACGGTAATTCCTGATAACGCTCAGTCTTCGATTGTGCTCGAAGGCATGCTCTGCAAGGTTTAACAATAGTCGGAGGAGATTATTTTAGTGAGTCCCACTCGATCCCGAGAAAAACGGGCTCAGGAACCTGCTTCAACCTGAGCACCGCTGCCGCGCCCCCCCAGCCGGCGTTTTCCCTCTGCTACGCTAACCAGTTAAGGGACCGGTAATTCTTACTGAACTCCTGAACGATCCCCCCGCGGTTCGGGGGTGGGCGAGACTGACTGAAACAGAGATAAATCCCCAATCCTTCCCCTCCTGCTCACGGCGCTCACAGCACGCAGGGGGATCTGTCTCCTTTCACTCAGGGAGCTGATCAGAGTTTGATTATTTAAGCGCCAAGAGCAGCAGAAACAAAGCTGCGAAGCATCTCCAGGAGCGCAGAGGGCACAGGGGCAGGAACTCATCACGGCGGGCCCAATCTCTCATTTCTCGCTGCCGAGAGCTGCGAGCACCACGGGAGCCGGCAAGGCGGGACCAGCCTTCCCCGTGCGGGCTGACGTGGGCACTGGAGCGCTTTCCAGCTGCCTAGAGGACATTTTGTTTATCCCCTGAGGGTAAAAGAGTTGTTTGTTTTTTTTCTGATACACGGAGAAGCAAAGATGCGCGACCCCTCCCCGAAGTTGATGGGAGCGGGGCGCTGCGGTGCTCCCGAGGCGGAGACCCCTCCGGTGGCTGCGGGGATGGCGAACATCCCCCGCGGGATGCTGGACATCTCCCAGCATGGCCGCGGCTCTTGCCCCGCTCCGCCGGGGCAGCCTCCCCAGCGCCGAGCCCGCCGTGCAGCGGCGGCGAGCGGCGGGCCGGGCGCGGCCGGCGGGGCTCGGGCCATTATTGTACCGTAAATCTTGGAAACGCTGGAACTAATTACGGAGAGGATATGTCTCAATTTGTTCCGCATTAGTGCCGCGCCGGGACGCAGGCACCGAGCACGGGAAATTGATGGGCCCGGCCCGGGACGGCGGCCCTGACCCCGCGTTCAACCCGGGGGCGGCCCCGCTCCGCCTCTCCCGCACCTGCGGGGCCCAGCCCGCCCCGGGCGGTGCCCGCGGCCGAGGCTGCGGCCGGGAGCGAGGCACCACGCGGGCTCCGGGAAATTTATTAGCGTGCTGCTAGGACGAGGCTCGGTATAAATCAGAGAGCTGTATAGGGCCATAAAGCATCCCTGAGCGTCCCGCCCTCGCCGGGGTTCTGGTGAATGGGAGTTCATGGAAAGCTGGGTATCAGTAACATCTTTCAGATCTGGAGTATGTGAGGTTTTTAAAGTCTTAGATATCAATATACAATCAATCTATCAATATACAATTAGATATACAATCGGGGATATACTTACGGAGGAGCTAAAACTATTACATAGAAATTTAAAAGGTATTTTGTACTTACAAAAGAAATTTTTAGAGAAAAAAGCTCTTAGGTAATATGCTCAGTTCTTGGCATTACCACGAATGGCTTTGAAAGTAATAAAATTATTATTTTGGCTGGAGAAAATAAAAATATTCTAAAATACAGTGTATTATAAATGGGTGTCTTGTAACTGAGACTTAAGGAATTCATTACTCCCAGGTTGTAGCATGCAGATCCCACTGTAAAGGCACACTGAACTCTAAATGTAATAATATACAAACACATCAGTAACAATACCTGCCATGGACACCAGTTCAAAGAATTCTTTGAGCTACCTGGGACACCATCTTCAAGTACAGGTACATCCTGGAAATGTAAACCAAACATTTACACATTCAGAAGAATTAGAGAGGCTCCAGCTGCAGTGGACAAACACTCAGTACCTCACGGGTAAGGAAAGGCACCATAGCCTCAGGTGTCACTAACTGTAGGGTGTTACAGGACAGGGACAGAAGATAAATTGTCCTTTCCCAGTTTCTTCACGAACTGGCCATGAACATGTTTTCCTAAACACTAACCATCCGTGCCTTTTATCCATCAACTTAATTCTTTACCAAGCACACTTTAACAACACAAAACCCAAATCTCCCTTTGTTCTGGCAAAACCCTTTTGCAGCCCTGTGTGGAGATCAGTTCTTCCTCAGTGAGAAACAAGAGGGCTCCAGCAGCTGGTCTGTCTTAGGTGAGGGTCTAAACCCCTTTTCACTGGGTTTTGTACACACCTCAGAGGAATTCAGCCATGTAAGCCCCTGAAAGTGCTGTAGGGCAAGTGTTCCCATGGAAACCAGTGCCTCAGGATGTCAGCTCACCAGGACTTGTACCACACACTGGGGAAGGCCAAGCATGTCCCCTGCCTGAGGATGCTAGGTGAGTGTAGAAGACAAGCAGTGGAGACAATGTGCCTAATGCCTAAAGCAGAAGAGAACCAAAAGCCCCTGGGTTCTGTTCAGTACTTTCTGTACAGCCCAGAGAAGTGGAAGAGGTGCCAGCAGTTTTGCCAGAACAATGGGGGACTCCAGCAGTATTTGGGGAGTGCTTGGAGACCTCGTGTAAGCAAAGGCAGGCAGATGGTTGCATTTTGCAGCACAGCTCTGTGTGATGTGTCAGTGATGTGACCTGTGAGGGGGTGGCAGGGCTGGAAAGCTGTTGCAACACGGCAAGTCCCTCCTCCCAGGCCAGCAGCACAGCATAGCCAACACCCACAAATCCTTCACAGCCTGGGCAGACATTCCACTGCCCCCAGCACAGCCTTTGGCTTCCTTAGACACAGAGCAACCCCAGTCCTTTGTAACCACAGCCCCATGAAGGTGTGTGTGTCTCTCCTCTCCCTGGCCTGCACCTACTGATTCGTGTGGATTGCAGCAACACACATGAGGTGGAGAAGCTCATTTTACTCATCTGGATGGCTGGAAGCAAAAATGTACCCCTAACAGAAACAAGAGTTTTTCCCCAGTTCTTAATTCCAAGGCTTCCCACTCAATGTGGCTTTTGGTCAGACCTGAAGGTTTACAGGCAAACTCTCCCTCGTGTGGGTGGGGGATATCTGGTCTGGACATGAGTGTGAAAAGTCCATGGTTTCAGGGCATCAACCCAAGAGAGATCTGCTGCAAGCAGGGACAGAAGCCTCAGTATCTGACTCAATTCAGATGGGCTGTAGCTGTCACTGTTCAGATTTGTGACTGTCACTGTCCAGCTGCAGCCTCTGCTGCCCCCGCTGTCCCACAAAGCTCATGATGAGATGGGCTGTGCAGGGACAGCTACAGACAAAGCTGCAGGGAGAGGTGGGGGAAGAAAGGAGAGGAGGGAGGGAACCCACATGTTGAACTTGCCTCAGAAGTCAAATTTCTTCTTCATGAGAAGGACATTCCTTTCCCTTCAGATTTTATGTCTGTTTGAGTGCACTAAATTCATCTGAGTGCTGCTATGACACAGGAATTGAAAGCACTGAGGGTTTGCTGTAGCTGTTGAGTCAGGGGTGCAGACTGATCAAATCTACCTCTTGTTTTTCTTCCTATTACATGAAAGCAGAGTTCAGTAAAGTTCACATCGGAACTAAGACCTGCTTTGTGATGCCTTGACAAACCTTTCCTGATATATTTATCACATATTAGTCAGAAAGAAAGAAGCACAAAGGAACCCTGTCAACTTGTTATTTATGCTTTTTAAATGAAATAGTGAAAGGAATGAGCAAGTAAGTGTGATTCCTTTCTCTAGATTGCAGTATCATAGATTAATAGCTCTATGAACAGATTTGCAAGTAGCACCATCATGTTTGTCAAGATATTAAAAAGTTTATGAGCAGTTGCTTAGGAAAAACAAGATAAAGCCTATGGAAATCTGATTCTGGTCAGTGGTGCATTTATTCAAAACATAATACTCACTTCAAGTCCCCATAAATCCTTTGCAAATGAAACTTCCATTGTGATCACTGTTCCAGATCTAAATGATTTATTTTTGCTCCTTTTGTAGACATTAGATAGATCTCAGAATGTACGAGTTATGTACCTACTGATATGGAGTTAATCATGCACCCATGAGATAACAAATATTAAATTCAAATAAGAATATATTTCAGAGAAGGACTATCTTCACAATTAATTTGGTTTTATTTATTTGTGGATGAACTTGCATGAAAAATCTCACATATCTCTGTGATTTGTTTCAAAATTCAGGGCTTCCAGAGCTCAAAACTCTGAAAGTTCCTGGGAGCAAAGTAGACATTGGATTGTGTGCCATTTCAAAATGGAGTTCTTAGCAGTATTTAGAATCATAGAATGCTCTGGGTTGGAAATGGCCACAAAGGTAATCTCATTCCAAACCTCCTGGCATGGGCAGGGACATCTTCCAGTTCACGAGGTTGCTCCAAGCCCCTGGCCTTGAACTCTTCCTGGAATGGGGCAGCCACAGCTTCTCTGGGCAATGTGTGCCAGGGCCTCACCACCCTCATGGCAAAGAATTTCTTTCTAATAACCAATCTAACCCTGCCCTCTGTGAGTGTGAAGCTGCTCCCCCATTTCCTGCTCCTCCTGTCCTTGTGAAAAGTCCCTCTCCAGCTCTCTCCTAACTGGAAAGCTGCTGGAAGGTTCCCCCAGAGCCTTCTCCTGTCCAGGCTGAACACCCCCAATTCTCAGCCTGTCTT